>CM025780.1:61366770-61402024 GCA_014636745.2 Centella asiatica
ATAAATTACTATGACCTATTTTCCGTTTATACATATATATCATAAAAAGGAAGTAGGCTGCGGCTTGTAAATGGCTGGTAGTACATCTTTTTATATTTTGGGTTGGTTTTGAAAATTTTAACCGTACAAATGCAAACAATATTGAAAAGTAAAGTAATGCAATATTTCAAAAAAATTTATAATTTAAAAAATAATTTTATAATCATATAAATTAAACAACTTTTCAAAAATAATTTTATTAGTCTTTTGTAGTTATAAAATCTAGTTTGTATTCGCGCATAACATATGTATTTTTTTTAGATAATATTAAGAAAATTATAATTGTTTAGATTTTTTTATTTCTTATATTTTTATATATGTAATTATATTTATAAGATAATTTTTTTAACTATTAATCCATTTAAAATTAAAACTAAATAATATTTGTTCTAAAGATGAAAACATAAAGTTATTCAAAGTGGAAAATAAAAAAATAACTACTCAACTAATATATAGTAATAGATAGATTATTGTATGAATCATCAAAATTATGAAAATTTGTAAACTTTAATATTTTTAAATGCTCTATTCATTCATAAGATTGAGTTTTCCAAAAAACATCACAAAAAAAAAGTATTACAACTCATCTAAAAGATAGATTACTAGTTACGTGTCCTGTGCACAAATTTTAAATAATTTTTTATTTTAATATCAATTATGCATATATATTTATTTATCTTTTGAATTTTTTTTTCCTATTTTGACCTGACATTTCAGAACATATATTTTTTATTTTGTATTAAAAGAAATATTTACTTATAATTAGGTAAATATTCATTTGTAAAGTTAATATATGTTCGAGTTTTGTAGTATTGTTTTTGTGTAATAATTTGAAATAATATGTTTGGTTTGGTATATATTGCTTCAAAATGTGGGCTTGCTGTGTTAAAGTAAAATATGTCCTAAACTCATTCTTTTCGAATTGTATATTTTAGCTTTGACTAAGTTGTTTAATAATTAATGAGTTTATTAAGATAAAAAATTATCACATAGTATTTGAGTTCATTAAAAATATAATTTGACACTTTCACATTCATTTACCCATCCAGCACATACTGTGTTAAGTTGAAGTGTCTTTAAATTTCAGAACACAATAACTTATATTAACTTTAAAGGTTTTTGTAACCAATAAAAACTCTTTAAAGGTTCTTGTTCTTAAAATCTGCTAGTATTAATTATTGTACGCGTTACCTCTGTTTGTATGGACATTAATATTACATATATTATTAAAAATTATATTTTTTCCTTAAAATATATCATAAACGTTCAATTAATGACAAGATTATATTGACATGATTGATTTTCAAAGATATATTACTAAAATAAAAAAAATATATAATTATAACTATTTTTAAAATAAATATTATCTTCTAATCTATCTCTTTTTATCAAATAAAAAATATCTATTTTCTTTTGTCTATTTGAGATTGTCAATTTATAGTATTGGTTTATATACTTGATGCTAAAGTAGATATGAAGTAGTACTATTGCTTTTAGCCTTTTAGTATTCTATATGTATTTATGTTGTTACACATATATCTATGTTTTGCCCCACCACAGAAGAAAAGAAAAATCATAGATTCTATCGCCTAATTTCTTCATTTTACAACCATTGTAATTCCTTATATCCCTCTTCTTCTCGTTTATTCTCCATTTCATTTCACATCTCACTGTGTTTCTTTCTTTTTTCTTATTTCTCCGTTCAAATTGTTATGTTAAATTATTTCTTGTTCAATATTCTTCCACAACTGCTACTGCCTTTTAGTAGGAAAGTGCGCAAGATCTGAATTGTATTTTAAAATTTCGGTTCATTTTCTTGATAACAATTTAAATTCTCTCAATTCATTTCCAAAACCAATTTTCGTATATATTTGTAGTAGTCGTTGTTTAGTAGACAACAATTTAAATATTCAAACGCGTTTATGTTTTAGTCGAATGAACAGTATTTAATGCATTTGGGTGACTCATCGAATGATCTGTCTTATGCCTTTAGCATATATAAATATATATAGGTCAATCTATCATGAACTGAAATCTTCGTAGTTAACATATTTTAAATCGATAAGATGATCAAAAGTTCAAATAAAATAAAAAAAAATCTTTTCGTTATTAACATTAGTGAAAGACTTTTAATTTTAACTTTTTAGTTTTTTTCTCTTTCTGTCAATATTAGTAGCGAAAAGAGAAAAAATTAAAATTTTTTGTCAGTGTTATTAGCGAAAAAACTTTTTTTTTTAATTAAAAAATTTTCCACTAGTAATATTGAAAGAGATATTTTTTTTTGAATTATTGATTAACGGTTATAAATATGTTAGCCGTAAAAGTGTTGGTAACTGACGTCACCCATACATGGGCTACAGTTGTATCAAATAAACGAGTCCTTGGTCAGTTCGTCCTTAAACCCTTGCAAGGCAAAATCCTAGTGGTGTGCTCAAAGCGCCCAAAATGGCATCCCTAGTATCCGAAACCCTCCCAAAGTTCACCGCCGAGACTCTCCGTTCAGCAGCCAAACAGTCTGAACGATGCCATGTCATACCCCCTCGTCTCCGACGAGCCATCGAAAAGTTCCTCCAAGGTTCCTATCCGTCTCTGTTCCCTTTTCCTATATATGTTTTCTAAATTTATTCACGTTATTTTGTATATGAATTGATGGATTTGGGAATTTTAGAGAAAGAGGAACCTCACATGAAGAGGAAAGTGTTGAGGTTATCGGAATCCTTTAACAACATAAAGGACGTCAATTTACAGCTGAGCACCTCAACTTCGAAAGAACTTGTTGAAGATCCTTTCAAGTCTATGGAGACCTCCAAGCGATGGAAAATCAAGAGTTCCTACGGAGATATTGGCCTCAAGTACAAAGACGAACAGACTGTAGCTTATGTTGCTTCTCGAATGCCTGCCGTCTTTTCTGCTTGCTACAGAGTTCTGAGTGAGGTAAACTCGTCTTATTTGTAATTTCATGTTGACTAGTGGAATGATTTTTCTTGTCAAATGGTGTGGTCACTTCATGTTGATTAAGGATTAAAATGTGAAAGTACCGTTGAGAAGTGAGTAATGTTCATTAGAATTGGCACTGGGATGAAAATAACGTGTTTGCAAGTGTGTAATGTCGTGTTGATTTGCGATTTAGCTGTGGAACAATAAGTATGATTTTGTTCCTTTAGGTTCGGAGAAGGATACCTGGTTTCTCGCCATCTAGGGTGTTGGATTTTGGTGCTGGTACTGGTTCGGCTATGTGGTGAGCAAGTAGATTTAGACTTCAGTTGTGCAACAGTTGTGCTCTCTCTCTCTCTCTCTACATATAAAAAAAGTTATGATTACTTTCTACTTTTAAGTATATTCGTTTTTTTTAGCTCATTGAGATTTATTAATGTATCAAGCTATGAATATTGTGCCACAGGGCACTGCGGGAGGTCTGGCCACGATCATTGGAGAGAATTAATTTGATAGAACCATCACAGTCTATGCAGCGTGCTGGACAGAGCCTCATTAAAGGTCATATATCCTGTATTGCCAATATATCTTAAAAGATGCATATGCCGTTGTACCTTTTGTTATTAGTTCTAAATACTTATGCAGGTTCACAGAAAGGGCCAATGAATTTAGACCATTCTTTTCGTGGCTTCATGCATACAATTCTACTGAATGTTATCCTTAGTTCCTAACTATGTATACAATATATACTTTTTAAATTTCTCTTGGTGTATCTTATGTTTGTTGATACACACATACAATAGATCGGTAACTAATGATTGCGGCTACGAATTTGCTAAATGCATCTGACTATCTCTGGACTTATCTACTAGTCACATTCTTATGTAATTTAAGTCATTACATCATTAAATGGATGCTTTGCTATATCCTTGTTCTGAAAAGTTAAATAATGACAGTGCAAGATAATATGTTTAATCATTAATGTTATTCGTTCAGCTCCAGTTAGATCAACGATCATTGATGTTCCCGAGTAGCACTTTGTTTTCACTACAATATAGAATCAATTAAAAGAGAATTCTTGCTAACTTGTTTCTGCATCCCGACTTACCGAAGTACGTCAAAGTTTTAAATAGTTGTCTATTTCTGTGAATGTTGATTGTATTAAACCTCATCTAATCTATATCGATATAGTTTCTTACTATCCTGGACAGTTTAAGATTATTATTATTATTTTATTTTTTTTCACTCTATGGCCATCCTTGTAAAAAAATTACCTTTTAACTATCTCTTTCCATCTCTGTGTTAGATATCTTTATCACTAATTTTATAGGCAAACAAGAGGATAAACACAGCCTAAATTATACCTTTCTACAACTTTTTAAGGTTTCAATACTAAATGTGATCGACATATCTTATGGATGTTCTTAAACTTAAATAAGCTGATGAATTATAAGATTTTTTTTGGGTGTGTTTTTAGCTACTTCTTTAGGTTTCAGTTTGTTTTGGCATGTTGATTCTTCATGCTCACATAATTATTGCTATCCATGAGTACATTTGGTTTGCTATTCTGCCAGAAGTTCTTTCCTTCCTATTTGCACACACGTCTTTCATCCATAAGACAGAAGTGGTTAGTAGCCAATTATAATTTTGACTTATAATAATTGTTGTAGATCTGAAGAACTTGCCACTTATCCAAAGCTATAATAGTATCCAAGCATTATCTCAGAGTATCAATAAGTCTGACAGAGAGCATGATCTAGTCATTGCTGTAAGTTTGTTTTAATTCTTTATCTTACTTCGTTTTGGTCCTATAGATGGGCATGCATTAAATTGTCGCTCTCTATGTATATCTGTAAGTCCACATGTTAAGTATTAGATGCAGAGTCAGTGCTGATATGTTTTTCATCTTTGTTTCTGTTCGATGAAGTCCTATGTGCTTGGAGAGATACCCTCAATAAAGGACAGAATAACTATTGTTCGCCAACTTTGGGATCTCACACGAGATGTTCTGGTAAGTCACAAGATCCAAGGGAAAAATCTACATATATCCTTACAAGCATCCGCTTATTATTGCTTTTCTTCATAATGACATATGTGGATCAGGTTCTTGTAGAACCTGGAACGCCACATGGAGCTAAAATTATTTCTCAAATGCGATCTCATATACTATGGAAGGAGAAAAGGGTAAAGAGAACTCCTGGTCTCGTCTTGACTAGAATTGCTTATTCCTTAGATTCCAGGAGTAATTCATTTAGTTATTATAAAAAAAATGTTATTTGTTATCTTCACGCCTTTTCAGAAATGCCGCAAATTAGAAGGTACATCTAATGAAGCTTCTAAAGATTTTATGACACTCAAAAGTGATGCACATATTATTGCTCCAGTAAGTTTAATTTTCACCTGTATTTGTTCTCATTTTCTTGGCAAATTGGTTTATCTTTGACTTTCCTTTTGTTCATAAATGTTGCAGTGCCCTCATGATGGAGCTTGTCCGTTGGATAATACTGGAAAGTATTGTCATTTTGTTCAACGCTTGGAGAGGACAACATCACAACTTGCTTACAAGGTTTCAAATCATCCATCTTTGCAATTTCTCCTATGATAGTCCGTGTTAGTGGAGCATACTGTTTCCTGCTGATCAGATGATATCTGCAGGCATTACTAGGAGCTTCATATTTTACATCCCTTGTTAAAAAGTTGATGCAATATCTCTTTGCTCATTCATTTTACTCTATATCAAAAAGATTTCCACCCTTGTGATATGTCTGTGATGGACCTTTTTGCCTGGTGCATTGCATTGTGGTTGACCTCTATATTTTCAGGGAAAGAGAAAGACGTTATTGAAATGTTCAGATCTTGCCTAATATTGTTAACTTTAAAATACGTCATTAATTATGTTTGTATTGTTCTATAGCGGTCCAAGGGTAAGACGTTACGTGGCTTTGAGGATGAGAAATTCTGTTTTATTGCCTTCAGACGAGGACCACGTCCAAGGCAAGTATTCAGTTTCTTTATCCAATCTTAGATGATCACAGTTGCATGAGTAAAAACCATTGTTCATTTTAATTAACTTCAAACAGAGAATCTTGGCCACTTGATGGTATGAAGTTTGATACTTTGAAGGAGCAGCACGCCAAAAGAATTAATGAAGATCTTGAGATCGACTATGGTATGTGGTTCATGCCAAATCAATGTAACTTAGGTCATAGGCTGTTGGAGTTGTTGCTGGTCTGATATAGTTTTTAGCATCGACAAATTATTAAAACTTTGCAATTTGATGACAAGGTCATTGTGAAAAACCGAAACTTGCTTTATTTGACAGATGACCAATTTGAATCAGAAGATGAGGATCTTCCAGCAGAAGATGAGGATGTTCCAGAAGAAAAAGATTCAGTTTCTTATGGTTCTGATATTGCAGAAAGCGACTCCATTACTGAAAATGACGAGGAAGAAGAAATAAAACGAGCTGATCTTGGAAGTGGCTGGGGCAGAATTATTTACAGTCCTGTTAAGAGGGGCAAGCGGGTCGAGATGGATGTATGTCGAGCAACCAATCGTGATGGATCAGAGGGCACCTTTGAGCGAGTTGTTCTAACACAGAGTCGGAATCCTGCTCTGCACCAGCAGGCTAAAAAATCTCTTTGGGGAGACTTGTGGCCCTTCTGATGCAAAGGATATTCTTTTGTTTACCGATTCTTGAAACTAAATGTAAATTTCGGTTGTAAATTTTAGGAAGGCAAGATTGTCTACTCTTCTTTGTAGTAAAATTTTGAAACCTTTGTTGTAGTTCTATAAAGAAAATAATTGATGTTAGAACTTCCGATATGTACTTTGGATCTGTACGCAAATTGAAAAAAATGTCACAATCTGAGTAATATACGCATGGAGTCAAAGACTACCAAGTGAAGTCTTTATCTAGCCCCCACCAGTTCTTTATCGTGAAGCATGGTCCTCATTTTAAAGAAAAAGAAGTGTCGGTGAGGCCAAGGATTTAGTGTCATAGTGTCACAGTACCCTCTTTGTTAAAGACTATGCAGCCACCCAATTCCACTATTAGAGGTGCAATCCATTTGAAAAATTGAATTCATTCTAATATTAGATTACAGAATGGTAGCACGAGAACAGACTTGCTTGCACTAGTCACTTTCTCCAAAAACCAAGGTTCCAAATGAGAGGTTTGTAAGCTGCCAACCCGAGGATTTGGCCTCACAATTGTGGTCCATATAAAAGGCCTTGATAGTGGTATTTTATTTCTAGAATAAATTTATGCACACAAATAAAATTACAATTCAATTACAATACGATATGCAGGTAGACTAATTAAATGAAAAGATTACAATTGTACCCCATTCGCAAAAAAGTTGACAGATCCACAATTCGAAAATATTTCTACACCACGGCGGAGGTGATTATGGGTGATGCTGACCCCTTTCTCGTGTATTTACTATAGAATTTGTATCGACAGGGAAAAGATATGTGATGAAATAGCTGTCATTCATAAATGAGATTGGAAAGATGTTATCTTCTCCTGTGCGGACCAGTATTAGTTAGCTCAAGGTTTTTCTACACTTCATTTCATTTATTACAAGTACAAAAAAATCTTGACAAAAATGAGAAAATGCCTTGATCTCTAGTTCTCATTTAAAGTCGCTCCTATTTCGGATTAAGGAACGACCATTATTGTTCTTTTGCAGGCTATATGTGATGTCAAAGGAATATTCCGAGTTTATGTATTTGGAACCATGTTTTTACATTTGGTATACTCTAAACAATTTTTTTCGCATTCCCGAAAGCACAAGCCCTATGCAATGCAATGATACCAACAAATTACACAAATAAAAATACATAAATACATGATAAATTTTGAACTATTAATTTTTAAGACATGGATCCCTATAGTTCACAAATTCCCTAAACATATATTTGTTTATTTATAAGTCGGTGTCTCTAGTATCACTCAACCCTACAAATGAATAAACAAACATGAATTACAACAAATTAATGGATTTTAAACAATAGCATTTTATGCTTTGCAAATCAGACATCTCTAATCGTACAAAAAACTTCAATGATACAACACAAATAAATGAAATGGGTCCACTGGCACATGAACATCTCTATATTGTTAGTCTCAAATCACCGAAATAGTCAAATGACAAAATAAAGAATCATATATGATTGATATGTGAAAATTTATGTAGTACAAAATGAATTCCGGTCCACATAATCGACAACGGACCAGATTTGTATACAAAAACGACACATATATTACCTCTCTCGGCACCTAACTTGATTTATGGTACATCTTGTAAATCTATGCAGGGTCCACACCGTGGCACCCAAAAATTACAATCTACAATATGCTCTACTTATGTATATATCTATTTATCTGCACATGGTACTACAAAGACACCTGAAAGAGACTAAATTTGGTAAAAAACATGGTGGTTTTTATTTTTTTTTGGGGGGTTTTAAAGAAGAACAGGAAGACCATGATTGAGGTATGATCTAATCCTTCCATCCCAGCCAGCGGTAACGATAACAAGACCCCACAAATTAGGAGAACTCAATGTCTTCTGGTAAGCACTCTTCAAGAACTTGTAATCAGATTTGCGAACGGAAGGTGAGACGCCTTTCGGGCTTGGAGAGGGTAAGTTCTCTTCTGGCCATGTTGGGGGACTCCTATACAAGGTCTCTAAGGAAAACCCCCGGTTCAAAGAGAAGCAATCAGGGGAAGACCCAGAGACTTTGTGTTCTACATCCTCATTTAACTGTGTATTTCCTAAGACACTTCCAAGTTGATCATCGCCTGAAAATTTGGGTGATGGGAGTGTTCTTGGAATGCTGTTCATGCCGCACCAAGGTACAGCAACCGAAGCATTCTGAGACGAGAAACTCTCATACGAAACTATGTTTTTTGGTGAAGAATTTCGGTCCTGAGTAGTATTGTAGTTCCACATATAAACATTTGACTCCTCAGATGCCGAGATAATGTGATTTCCATCTGACGTGAAAGATGCATATAATTGATTTCCTGAGCTTTTAGTGCCTAAATATGGTGGGAAGAAATTAAACAATCAATAAGACAGCACCGAGGCGAAGTAAAAACAAAAAGCATCACCTATCATTCTACCAAATTGAGTGGTTAAGAGTAAATAGCATAGAGATGTTCCTACTCACCCTTGAGTTTGCACAAGACATTGACCCCATTAAGTATTCGGATTTGGGAATCAGCAGAAGTTACCATGACTTTGTCTGAATCACTTGGACAAAACTGGATAGAAGAATATAATGATAGCTTATCACATGAAGGCAGCCAAAGAATTAAAAGAAAGCTCAACTTCTTGAAAGGTAACTGTTGATAGGGCATCAATACCTGAAATCCTGTTATCCTTTTGGCTGATAACTTCTTTTTCCCCTGCAAGCATATCTGAGCACCAGGATGCAAACGATAATCTAATCCAGAAAATGGCAGGCTAATGTCAATTATTTGCACAATAGGTTAGATAATCAACTAATATACAAGATTAATGTACTGGACAAATTTCTTGAACTCATTCAATTGAGTATTAAACAAGCTAACTATGAAGGCCATTCAACTGATATACTGTACAAGAAACTTCATGAGACAAAAAAATGTCATCATGGCATATAATGCTTCTGACCGAGTAAAAATGCTGGTCCAAGTTACCAAGACCTGTCAGGCATGTTCCAGTTTTTGTATCTTTGATAATTACGAATCTTCCATGACACAGATGGCTATAAACTTATCCACATTAAATTCATACACAGATGGGCACTCAATGGGAAAACTGAGTCCAACCAGATAAATGGGTAATATTTGCCTAAACAGGTTGACATAATGGTCCAAGTTATCAGTCCATCAAATTCTGGGACTATAACATAGAGCAGTTATGCAAACTACAGTGCTGTAGGAGATTAACATAGTAGTATATGACAAAGTAGTCACAACCTGTGACACATACACTCAACTACAAGAGGATCAAGTAAGTGAAAAGAAAAGAGATAGGATTAGTCAACCAATAAGTAATTAGTACAATCAGAAACAGTAGATGACCTCCAGAACAAACAGGACTTTCCGTTACCAGATGCAAGTCATAAAAATGATCTTCATAAGAACTTATTTTCTAATGTATCTCAATTTTCACAGCACAGTGAATTTCCAGAAGAAAAAGAAAGTAAGTGTACTAATTCTGGTAAAAAAAATAAGAATTTGGCATACCTATGATATCATAAAAGTGGCAGTTGCCATCTATGGAGCCCACAATAACTTCCTGAGCAAATCAAGTAAAAGAAATCATCAATCCGAATAGCTGAAGCATTAGAGGTGGAGTAAGCTATAAAGAAGATATCTCTCATACCTTTCCATTTGGATAATAACACACAGCTGTTACTATTTCTCTAATGTCAATCCAGTCAATAACTTGACATCGCTTCACTTCCCAAATACGTACTTTCCCATCTATTGAACCACTGATGAAGTGTTTACCATCCATAGGGTCAAATTCAACACAGGTAACTGCAGGTAAAAAAAAAAAACATTAAGTTAATGTGTTCAACTATGTAATGAATGACATGAATAAGTTTGGAGGAATTATAAGATGGCACTGACTGAAAGTCACGATATCAGATAAGTCGTTTGGTGAATTTTAATTAGATAGGCAAATAGGCTCACCATAATTATTATGAGAAAATACTCCAAGGCACTGGTAGTTCCCAACTTTCCACATACGGACTGTTTTATCAACAGAAGATGACAACAGATGCTGAAGAATATACAGTTTGAGAAAATATTAGGTAAAGCAGATCTCAGAAAACCTACATAAACTTTGCAAATGAAACAAAGTTGGAATCATCAAACTCATACAAAATCTCATCCAAATATTAAACTAAGAAGAAAAAAAATCCTAGAAATAAGATTAAAAGGAAGACTTCTGTAAATTTGTAACACTAACCCCATTCTTTGACCATGAAAGAGCCAAGATGTCACCACTATGGCCATAAAACTCGTACAAAGGTTTCTCCACCACCCGGAAGATCTTAGGTGGAAAAATGACACATGTTGATTTTGATGATTTGCTCACTCTTTTCACCTTTCCAGTCATCTCTTTATCCACATCAAGGGGAGCTAATTTAGATAAATGATTCAATGAAAAGTATAGACATGAAGGATCAGAATCTAAACTGTCATATATGTTTGGTCTTTGATCTTCAACCACCTTCCAGACACGCACAACACTGTCCTCGCCACCAGTCGCCAGGTACTGGCCATCATGACTGAACTTCATTGCCAAAATTGAGCCTTTGTGGGCAGGAAAATCTTGTCCCCCATATAGAGCAGATAGTTCCTTCAAATGCTTCTTGTATGAATGTACATGAACTGAACCAACACGAGCCCCAATCTTTGATTTTACTTCCCCTTTCCTATCAACAAATCGTGCCCTGACACTTAATTTCCCAAGCCAACTCCTCTTCACCCTTTTCTTTGCACCCACCATTGTAGACGCCTCAGATTTTTTCTGCAAGAACTGCTGAACCAATGAAGATGAACCCACAGTCTTTTGAAATTCTTCGATTGTTACCCTATGATTCGATCCCACCACACGTAATTTGCTAAGCATTCCATCAGGTCCCAGTTCATCCACTTGAAACTCTGTTCCGTCATCCAAATTCCTGATTCTGCACATAGGATTCTCTAGCGTAGCATCAGTTTGTTCAAATTCTAAAGCTTGATCTAACTGACAAGACAGAAAAGAACGACTCGACAAGAACTGGTCTTGGGAACTCAAATCTTCCAGACTTGTCCCGTGCTCACTAATTGAATCTGTAACCAATTTAACTTCATCACAAGAGACATCTCTTGGTTCCTCTCCTTCGCTTGGATGGTTATTCAAACTTAATCCCATCCATCTCAAGAACCTATCACGTCGTTCATTAACATTATCCATGTTCTTAATCCAATAGTCATATCCAAAACCATTTGAGACATTCAGAAGCTCAGAACTAGAGGAATTCTCAGAGCAATCTGGATCCAAATCAGACACAGAGGTAGCCTCTTCACAGGCATCAAAAAAGTTATCTTCTTCAGGTTGGTTAGAATTATCCATTTGCACTGAAATTCAACCCACAAAAACCTACCACCCACAAAATCAAACAGTAAAATTAGAAAAGGATTTTATACCTTACCCATGAAATTAACCTTCAATCAAATAAGAGTCAAAGTTTTCATTTTTATCCAATATATTGGGAGAGAAAACCCAAACAAACTAAGGGCAGAGAGTTATTGAACTCAATTATCAAATTAAAACAGCCAACAACATAGATCTTGCGGATTCCACAAAGATAAACATACTGATAACCAATAACATAGTAACCGACAAAGTAATGCAAATCAAAGCTTAATATTAGAAGATAATCAATACAGTCAACTAATCACTCCAAAAGAAAAGACCTCAATCAAAATTACTTTAAAAATCATAAACAAATGACAATTTTCTCACTTGGGTTCTCATGGATTTGGGTCAAACTATTCACAAGAAAGTGATTCAGTTTGCGAGAACTCCGTTTTCTTCTTTGTTATGATGAGAGGATTGAATAGTGACCCAGAAAAGGCCGAAGTTTTCTAGAGAGAAAATCTATGACATCAAGAAAGGAGAGTTCGAAGAAGAGAGTAGGTTTGAAGGTGGAAATGGGCTTTAGAGCTCGCTCTCCTCTCTCCTCTCTCTTCTCTCTCGACCTTTCTTTGTATTTCTATGGGTACTGTAGCAGCTATTATTAATTTTCTGACGATTTTATCCCCAGTTTGATGCTCCCTTTCAACCAACGGTTATAACGATAAATCTCTCAATTTTATTACTCCCCTCGGTTCACTATACTAATAAATTTAAATAATATCTTTTATATATTAAATATTTTATTTAACTTTAAAAAATATATATAATAAATAATATTTAATATAAGAATTACTATGAATAAAATATTTAATATATAAAAAATATTACTTAAATTTAGGTGTAAAAAGTTAAAAAACAATACTTATTTTAAATTCGGACAGTATAATAACATCTCTCATATCCCTCCTATTATATATTTACAAGTTGTCATATCGAATAAATTACTGAACACATGGAGTTTAAAAAAAAAAAAGATACGGAGTATAAGACTTTATAACAATTTTGGGATGACTAGATATTAAAATAAATTTCTTTTACTCTTGTGTATTTGTTTTGGTGAAGGGATAATAATGTGATTCGATTAGCTATTAACTGGGGTATATTTTGTTATTTAGCTTTTAAGTGTGGTATATTTTTTTATATGAATTCAATTTGCTGCATATTAATTCTAAGTTTTGGAAGCTTAATATTTGAAATTTGACTTTTGAGTCTCGCGCTACTACATTACGTACAACACTACAATCCAACCACTTATTATAGTCAATTCTATTAAGCTTTGCAAAATAGGAAGAAAGAAACTCTCCTTTCACTTTTTTTAATTTCTTTGATGTGCCCCGTAGTCACAAGATTAAATGAATTCATAAATAAATAAATATATATATATATATATATATATATATAAGCTGGTCGGCATGCTCCAACACATCACATTTTTATTATTATTTGATTATTTATGTATTAAACTTATTTTTTATTACGCACTTTATTATTTTTCTACTAAACTTACTTATTTTTCTTCCTTCAACCTCTAACCTTTTTTTCCCTCCATATTCATCAACTTATTAACATAACAAAATTAAAGGAACAGTAATAGTTGTTGTAAATATAGATACTAGCGTGTACCATCTCAACTGTTAGGATATCATTACAAGAAGTCTAGAAACAAACAGGTAAATCTCGACTGAATATGCCATTGAGATTAATTTTGTCGACTAAATCTCAAATAACAGTCATTTTAAGAGAATGCACAAATATTAAGAAATATATTAATTATTAAATATAGATCTAAGTTACAATTTTACTCTTATAATAATTAATCAAATTTTCATCTTTTTGAATTAATTTGCACATTCCCATAAACAATTTAAGTGTACACTACCTTGAAAACAATTAAAAGAATTAATTACAAGTGGAAGAAATTAAACTCATCACTAATAAATAAGGGTAACATAGTAAACTTTTTTGTCCAATTACCTATATTATCACAAAGTGTCACATAAAATGAAAATTTAACAAATTTTTAAAGTGATAATTATTGTGAACTGGATGAAGTATTATTATTATTTTTTTTGTGTGTGGACAGGATATTATTTGGTTATATATACATCTATGATTCTATCACGGGCAAAAAGTTTAGACGAAAGTTTGAATGGGAGAAAAATTGGTGGTTTAATTACAATATCATTCGAAGAAAATTATTAGTGTAATATTCTGATGGTTAAAATGCTGGATTTGTTCTCTAATTTGCTTCTTAATTTATCTTTCACGCGTGTTGAAAAAAAAAAGGTATGACTTGGCTTGTTTCACAAGTAAAATAAGCATATATACTCTTCCATGGTTGAGTACTAGAAAGTTGATTATGCCCTCGTATTTATTCCCAAAAGAAATTATATTTGTAACACTTTTTTATGAATTGTACTATTAAATTTTTGTAAAGTTATTATTATGATTTTCTACCTTATCATTGATTAAATATTTCTCGCAGATTTTATAAAAAAAATTATTATGTAAATATTAAATTTTTAAATAAATATATAAGATTAATATTCGTAAAAAAATTAAATTTAACTTGTTTATCGAACGAAAAGAATATTATTTTGCTTCATTTGCATCTTTGTTCGCCCCACACAAATATACGGAGTATAAGTTAAAAAGTAAAATATCTTTGAATTGAAAAATATATATTTTATTTGAGAAATTGTGTAATTGAGAAGAGTATAAGTCCAAAGAAAGAAATACTAATTTTTGTTTTTGAAGTTTAAAATATTAATCGGTTTGGTAGTTGAAACAATTCAAGATGAGATGGTAAGATTTGAAGCCTTCTTTGTCTGCTTTATCTTTTTGGTAGCAGTACTTGAAAGACTAAACTCTCCAGTCTAACAAAGACTCCCCCAGAGAGAGAGAGAGAGAAAATTAAACTTGGTCAAGCTATAATTAAATGTACCGTTTGAAGATATTAAATTAAATTTTCTTGAAATCATCATTGTGGAACTTTCGTCGGCCAAAATTTTATATAAAAATCAAAAGCTTGATACTCCCTCCGTTCTTGGTATTTGCCATTTAAAAAGTTGTGTCGGTAAATTTAATTATTATTTGATTTTAAAATTATACACATATATTTATATTTATAAAATTATAACAATAGAAAATTGTTAAAAGTTTCTTATGATTATAATTTTTTCATATATATAAATATATATTTATAAAATAATAAAAGATTTTGGTTAAATATAAATCAATCTTGACCATAAAAATTTAATAAGACAGTTATTTGAGAACGGAGAGTATTTTAGTCAAATAAATTACTAATCTTATGCAAGTATCATCTTTCTTTATATTTTAATTTTACAACTTAAAAGTAAGCAGACAAGCCGGTGTGACGGATCGATCAGGATTATAAATCAGTTCGTATAATTAATCAACATATAGATATTAGATAGTAGGCCAACCACTTGCATGTACGCATGAATTTATCCATATACAATTTGTGTGCGTGTATATATATATATATATATATTTGATTATTGATAGAAAAAGATTGTTAAGATAAAATTTCGACTGAATGTACATCGAAAGAAAATTTGCTCTAAATTTCAGCTATGAAAATTCAGCAAAACTAATACACAGTATAAATCTATTGTGCTACATAATGTATAATATCCATATATTTTTCTTGATACGGATATTATGAAGAATACGTACGTATGTATGTATGTATGGCTAAGCTAGGTGTAGCCCGCTCTCTCTACGGTTTTGCTGAACTTGTCAAGCCCTGTATGTATGTATGTATGTATACGCGTGTGTATACGCGCGTGTTGTGGAGAATGCCACCGAAATAAGCTGGGGCAGCTTATTCAGCACCGAATATTGAAGGTGCCAATTAAGAGATTATAAAGGCCAATTACTTATACATTTATGAATGTGGCAAAGGACTGTATGCTCGCCCATACTCAACCATCATCTACGTCCTTCTTTTGTTTATCAACTGGCAGATAGATATGAGATAAGAATATGTAAGTTTTTGTATGAATAAATAAATAAATATACGTATATAATCAGTATGGGTATTTTACAAGTATAAATTAAATATTGGTATATAATACATTAGTACTTAATTCTGAATAAATGACCTTTAAAGGAAATCATGCTTGATCATACGTTTATAATTAATATATTTATAATTTGTATTTTTCAAATAATGTTATATATAACATTAATTTTACATCAACGTGATCATTACGCTTGTTGTATAAATATCGATAATACCTAAAGTAGAAGTGCAGAACAAACTTAACTTATAATTATTAATACGTAGCCTACATATGTTAGTCCTATCCGTAACCGACCCTGAAATTATGAGTGTGTTTGTTTCAGCTTTTCAAGTACAGATTGTAGATTTTTAAAATCTAAATATAACGTGATTGTTATACGATTTTGATGAAAATTTATAATTTGGGTACAACCACTTAATACACATAATTTGAAGTTGAAAAAAATTGACGATTTTGGTCGATTCTAAAGAAACACCCAAAATTCAACTCGTGAAATTTGTCAAGTTGAATATTTAAAGTGGGTTTAAGCTGAGTTGTTGGTGGAGTGACTGAGGGTCAAATTTATCATATGAAATTTTAAAATCAATATCCCATAATTTGTATCAAACATATTTAACAAGATTTTATAAATCAAAATTTAAATTAGATTCTAATTCTGATTATGATTCTTCAAAATCTATAATTTCATAATCTATAACAAACATGCCGCATGTCTTTTGCACTTTGCTTATTTAATATATGGGGCGAATAATTAACAATGCACAACAAGTTCCAATATACTACTTTTATGCGTAGTTGACTAGCTAGATATAGATTTGGAATTTAGTCGCATGATTTAATTTTGCAGTTTAATACTCCGTATTACCGTATATATTATATGGTGCATATATATATATATATAATTTTGTGAGGGGTATATATATATGTATTCCGTAGATATATAATTTGTGGGTCCACGTAAACATGATAGGTAGTTAGAGTTGAACAGTTATAACCCATGTATAGTTTGTCCGAGATGGAGAAAGGAAATCCCATACTTTTTATGTATGTGTTCATCAGAAAGAAATACAGTAAGAAATAATAAATGAGACGATAAATGATTGAATACATAACTACATATACATATATACGTAGTACTCTGTAATGTAAGAGTGTAAGATATACTTTATCCTTTCCGATGTGTGTCTCACAACCAGGGACAAATATAGCAGTAGTTGGCAGCTGGTATGGATCGATGCTAATTAAGTTAAAGGTAGAAAATGACAATAAATCTTTTCACAAGCTTTACATACGTATATATGTGTGTAGATATTATTATCCCATAAGAAATCAATGAAATACATAAAACATATTACGCAACTGTGAAATCTTAATATTCTGAGTAAAATATATAATACTCCCCCGGTTTTTGTATGTTGGTCGCTTTTAAATGAAAGTTGCAAATGTTGGTCGTTTTAAGTTTTATCAGAATAAAACACGTTTTCCCCTAAACTGCCCATGGTATTATTAACAGTTGTAGGACATTAATGAGGGAGTATTTCATGCTTTTGTCTCGTTATTTATTGTAGCAGAAGTCTAGAAGTCGTTTAAGTGCAAGGGTAGATTCGGAACAACTTCAGCATTGATTAATCACCTTGGTCTATGAGTTTTGGACGAAAACTAAAAACGGAGGGAGTACTCCATTTATGAGATATTATTATTCTATGATGTTTGAATTTTTTTTTTCTTTTTTGACATTTAATCAAATGAAGATGCAAGATTTTGTTACAGTTTACAGCCATATATATACGTATGTCATTATTATTATGGCAAGTGAAAAAGGGATGTCTAATCCACTAGAACTAGAATGAAGGAGGTACACGATTATATATATAAAATCGAAACGGGGAGGGGGAAAAAACACACGTAGAGAAAGAAATCAAGGAAATTAAGACAAGAAGTGGACAAGCATAACATGCATGGATGTAATTAAGGTAGACGACAAAGTTTAAAATGGTTCTCGATCTGACTTTAATTACATGTAAAAGGTACAAGCTTCATTAGCAAATTCCATTATTTGATACCGCAAGCATGTTCATTTGTTTGATAAAGACTAGCTGCTTCTTCCAGCCACTGACCAATTTATACAACGTGGGCCTTAATTGTGCTAATCAATAACAACCTCGATTAGCCTTTATAATTGTGACATGACGTCTTCATCGTGTGTGTTTGTGTGCGTGTGTGTTAGAGAGAGAGAGAGAGAGAGAGAGAGAGTTCAATGCAATCATATAAAAACAATAATGATAAAAAGAATTTTACCTTGAGTTACGTTTACAAATTTTAGATAACGATGTGTATGTAATTTATAATAGTACATACTTTTGTATGAATCAAAATAAATTGATTTCATATCGGTTACAAATGTCAATAAATTACAAATATGTTAAACAAAATTAGAAAGAAAGAAAAAACTCGGTAGTTCTTTTAATTTTCCCAAACTCAAAATGTAGATGTGATCATGTGAAGAAGACTTTGGGCTTTACAGCTATAAAACTAATACTACTACATTAAAAAGGGGTCCGTACCAGCGGGCTAAGAAGCGAGAAATAACCCAATTATTATTATTATTCTCTATAAATAGGAGCAGCTACTACACTTTAGTTTGTTTGGTCGGCCCAGTATTGACAAGAACAATACCACATGTTCTGCAACCCACTATAGACTATATTATCTGAGTGTATTATTCTTTTGATATTTGTATTTGTATTCTTTTGATACACACTATGAATATAACTAGAATTAAAATTAAATGAAAAATAATAAGTGATCAACATTATTATACGAAGTTAATATTATCATCTACATAGAAAGTAGTAACAATGTAGAAATTTTCTAATTGTAAAATCTTAACATATAAATACTAGCTCTCAACTTAAATCTTAAAGTTTTATAATTCATGACAAAGATATAAATTAAAATATTTATTACTTATTATATATTAATTGACTAACCAAGATATAGTCGATTCTACCGTGTGAATTATTGACTTGGCCAATTTTGTTATTATTTTATTTTCCTATTATTGTTAAGAGTAATACTAATTGATTCAAACCCAAACATAATATTTTATTCGAATGAGTTTTTATTTATGTTTAGAACAAATACTATTTAGTTTTGACTTTTTATTGAGTTAATAGTTTAAAAAACATTACCTTATACATATAATTGCATATATAAAAATATTAGTAATAATTTTTTTTGAAAATTATAATTTTCTTAATATTACATAAAAAAATAGAAATAGTTGTGCTATGGACAAACACACAAACTACTATTTCTAATTTGAGAATATCAATAACATTTGTATATACAAAACGGTTAATGTTCATAATAATAAATCTTTGAACACATACTACTTTACGAGAGAAATATAAATGTCTACATATTAAATTTTCATTCATGAATTTATTTGTATACATAAATATAAATATATTTATGTTCATAATTAATAACCATTATTTCCTAAAGAAAATTCGCGGGAGATGAATGGTGTCCTGTCTGCGTGCAAGTCTCGAAAAGACAATCTCGATCGTAGCTATAAACAAGCACATAACGCCAGTAAAGTAATTTCTGTTGAGGCAAATTTGGTATATTAATGCACTCTTATTATGAACATGACCTATCCTTATTGATAAGGTGGAGAGTTATTAATTTAGGGGGAAGATTTTGTGGGTCTCATGAGATATTAGACAAAATTCCGTCGTAAATTACAAACAGGCTTCCAATATATCCTGCAGCTCACATTCGAGATCCTTTTCATATGATATGAATCGCATCTGTTCTTTTCCCGTCAAATTTGTTCTAATCTTGTTAACACAAATTTCACCGATATATAATTATATAATGTGGCGATTATATTACACTTGTAGGACTCCGGGGATTTTTTTTAATGATAATTGAATGAAGGATTTTATATATTGGATACACTGGATTGCTGAGTGCGAAAAGAATTGCAGTCCACGGCGGCATGGAAGGAATCACGTCACGTCACGTGAGAGAGAGAGAGAGAGAGAAGAGAGAGAGAGACAGTGAGAGAGAGTGATAGAGAGAGAGAGGGTGAGAGAGAGAGAGAGAGAGAGAGAGAGAGAGAGAGAGAGGTCCGGGCGGTGGAATATGATTTCCTAAAATGGGGAAGAGCCAAGTGAAGAGGAGGAGGGCGGAGGTATAATCCTGGAAGGGCGTGCCTACAGTACCACTATGACCCTGGGACCCACATTTCCAATTTATCCACCGCCCAGAAATATCGCATCCATTCATCAGCAAATTACTTATTGCTATTCATCCGGTGGGACCCATCTCCAGAACCATCTTTTGACACGTTAGTTTTGTCTAGGATGACTAGGAGACGAGGAGTATACAAGATCCCACAAACCGACAGCTTCCAATTCGCCATCAATTTAGTGTTAATTAAATTCAAATTGTAAATCGTTGTCTCAAATTAAAAATAATATTGAGTACATTTAATTAGAGACGTTAATTTTAAATGTTTGAATTCACTTGGTTAGAGACAGACGTCAAAATTGTAGGACAGAGGTATCAGTCTGTCTTAGTTTAGATCAATTTTTTGAATATATTTAAATTTTTTAAATTATATTAACTTACTCGGACAATATTCTTCATCCATTTTATTTTTGTTCTCTCCATTTTAGAGATTGTCATATGAACTACCTCGGAAAATGAAAGTCGGTTATCCCATGTTTTGGTCGATAGTTTTTATAATTCACACGTAATGATTATTTTCTGCGTCCATTTTATTCATAAAATATACGGAATCAAATAGGTCAAACTTGTACCCACTATTGATTATGTCCTTGATCCTTAATTTCCAACTAGTATTACTTATTTTACATAATAATCTTCTCTCTCTTTTTTTCGCGTTTGCTTCTTCCTTTCTTAATTTGGTAAGAGAATAAGTGAGGATTACCAAACATAACATTTGGCGAGGTGAATGCATATATCAATATATTTTCCGTGTATAACTGTATATTATTATTTGTTATTACAAATGAATTATAGGGTGAGATATATATTGGAAATGTTGGAGTATAATTTAATTGATGAGACATTCAGCCGTGGTTAGGTTTGGTTTAAAATACAATTATTCGATGGAAGATGAAAAATCTTAGAAAAATCTTCACACACACACACACATATATATATATATAGTGGGTGCTCCGTTTAGCTAGTTGACTAATTAAAATCGGCTTTGTGGATGGAGATTGTCGGCATAAGCGATGAGTTTAACAATTATCGATTTTCCTGGTTAATTTATACGCACACAATTTCAATAAGGAAGGTTTGCATCTTAATAAAAAAATTTATAAAATAATTATTGAGTGTGTAGGTATGCGAATGTACGTGTAAGTGAGTATCTAAATACTGACTTTTTAAAATCAAAAAAAAAAGAAAAAGAAGAAGGAATAAATATTCATGTTCGGGTCTCGATTATTATGGCAGCTTGTTTATTTGTGATTCGATCGCATGAGAATACCTCATATTGTTTGGTCATTTATTAATAAGATTTGATCCACGTTAATTCTTATTTTTCGATTTGAAGAAATAAAAATTAAAAACAGCTTAAATGTAGTTATTTTTGTGGAATGAGGTTTTAACAAGAAATGTTAGTGAATACATCTATAAATACATAAATTTTCACTTAATTTAAGCCCCAAGTATTCAATAATTTCAATCTTACAGCACAAATTTTAGTCCCAAGTATTTAGAAGATGCATGTATTATGGATGATATAGGAAAATTAATCCTCTATATATTTTAACAGCCTTAATTCTTAAATTCATATGCTAGGCATACTATAGATACAAATATGATATATTTGTTTATTTATAATTTTAATAGCGTGCAAGATAAAGAGATCACAGATTGAACATAAAAGAGAGCATGCTGAGCAGTGAAGTATAACATTGATTGGGTAGTGATGTAAATTTAACGTATTTATTATTTGGTTACTATTTAAAGTTGAAGGGGACATATTAACACTAAGAAAAGGTTATGTCTACATAAAAACATCACAACCACACAGTGAGAAAATGATCGAATTTGGTAATGAGTCTTTCGGTTTAATTTATCACCAAGTCACATAAAGAAAGATAGAGACCGCAGTTGAAAGCTTTGATTCCATTGTTTAACAAAAAGCTGTTCGGTGGGTGTGAATAATTTAACTTAACTTTTATGTTGTTTTACTCGTTTCACTGTATTTTACGTTCTTTTAAAGTCAAATCTCCGCTCATTTTATATTTAGAATTTGAATTATTTTTATTTAAATAACTCACTTTTATTCACAATTTTTTTTTAAAATAAAACAAGTTTAATTGTTATGAAAAGTGTCTTGAATTAAAGCAGTCAACTCGATCCCAAGAAGCTATGTAACCATTCTGAAATTTTTGGATTTTTTTTCCTTTAGAGTGTTTTGAATCCGCTGAACTTAAACAAAAATTCTTATTGCAGAAAATAGAGATTATTATTATTATAATGAACAAGCACTTTGAGTAAACCCAACTGATGTCAAAGTCTAGATTTATATCCACATCATAAAGTCTAAATACAAACCCCCTGCACATAAATAATAACGAGTTTACTTTCACTTTTCAACCATATTTTTTTCCTCTTACCAAATGCATGCTAATATAATTAACATGTAGTAAATATAACGAAAAAGAATACGTGCTATATTTGTTTATATTTGGTTTAAACTAATGGGCGCATATATCTAGTCAATTACCTTCCACGATGAATAGAGATGAATGCTTAACAACGGAGATGAAACACAATCTAATAAAAGGATAAAATTGAAGAAATCTTATTTTAATGAGAGGATAAAGTCTTAACAGATGGTATCAATTAAAATTACACATATAACCTTTTTGTTATAACACCTCAATTTTAACCATTACATTAAAACTTCACTAGCCAAAAAAAAAAAAACTTGATAACGTACTAAAAGATTACTTCATATCTCTTTAGAATTCATTATCCTGATATATTTAATTAAGAAGCTCTAAATATTAAATATAATTCTTTTCGATCAATACAATGGTAAATATACCTACGAAAAAAACTATTTTATCCCGAAATTCCAAACGATTTCCCAATTTTAATTTTAGAAATTTACACTCTTAATGATATAAAACAAACTGAAAGGTAGCTTAACTTCTACTTTCAAACCAAACATAAGATTCATGTTAGACGTAATTCATTTGTTCGGGTCCAAGTCAATTGCTCCTTTAAGTGGCATGCGTTTCCGCTATAATTAATTAACATTATGAAGCTGATCCTAATGAAGATGTAGCCCTCTGTACAGACCCAACGTTCAGAAGATATATATGCATATAGACATCCTTTCTCATATATCATTGCATATTTTAATTTTAAGCCCAAGAGTTTCCGATGATCGTCAACGAAAAAATTCTTTTTTTTAGGTGGTTCGAAAGAATTAAAGTACTGTCGGCAAAATTCCATCAAATGTATATTTCTGTTATAGTCGGATGCTTATATATATGATCAATTTATGTCAAACTTTGTATAGACGTTAAATATTTTATTTATTGTGCATGGAGCTGTAAACGAATTGGGTTGTTCATTTGTTCGACTTAAATTATTTTATTTAAAGTTTATTCGGTTAGGTTTATTTATTTAAACCTGCGAATTTTGTACAAGATTTTTTTGTTTGTTTAACTGTTTAAGTATTTAGGGTAAGTTCGATTACAAAAATTCGAGTAATTTACGTTGCTTAGTTCGACTAGACTTAAACGAGTCAACCTTAAATATAATTTTTTGTTCATTAAAGAAAAATTAAATAACTCGGCCCGTTCGACTTATTTAACATACAACCTCGACTTTGCTTGACGACTCGTTTTTAGCCCGTGCACAACTGATTTATGAACTTCGACCCAACTTTTTTTTATATCTACATTATTCCAAAATATATATTAGACTTAATTTTATCAAAATGGAAAGTTAGTCAACAACTTAATTACTAATTTAGATTGACCTATAACTTGTAATTACTTAAATAATAAAACTTGAATTCAAATTTCGACTTAACTAATTAAGGCGCTAATAGATATATAATGGTTCCCTAATCAATCATCACTAGCTTTTAGAGAGTGGTTGGTGCTTGTCATTGAGACTAAACCTGGCTATGAACCATCACTTTGGACACTTTCATTATTATTGGACGTACTGGTCACTAGTAGCTAGTGCGCGCATGTAGAAATCAACATGTTCTTCCATCATTTATGAAGTAAATAAAATTCACTTCTCCAAACAATTTTCTGGCCTTGACTGATTTATTTTTGATGTTTAGTGTAGTAGTATTTTCTTTTTAAAATTGCCAAATGAACCCCAAGTAAAATTGGAGTATCAGATTTTCGTTACATCAGCAATACGTGGCATATTGAATTGACCCACATTGCAAACTGCCGCAAGGTTCATATTTTTGCCGCTCGATGAAGTGAAAAGATGACAATCGGTCGAGATTATAACACATATTTTAAATGAAATCTGTTGTATAATGAATATCATGGGCATTCAACTATATCAAAATTAAATCAACAATAACTTCTCTAAGGTTTTGGAGATTTATAGTTTTGAATAATAAATCAAGGGAAATAAAATTGGAATTCGAATTCGAAAACATTTATAGCACGGAGTATTAATTTCTTGCTGATTCAGAAGGCAAAAAATACAAAGTGAAATGTGAAAGCTTTAACCTGTGCTTGAAAGCCGATGTTAAATAATGTTTCTGTAATTATCTTGGGATTTTAAAAAACCATAACAACCCACTGGATAAAATACGAAACACATGCAACTGAAAAACCTAATTTATAAAAAATACACACTGGGAGTGGAGAGAGAGTTCGGCCAATTAACTCGAATCTGAGGTGGATGCCATAGCAGGATATACGTAGGTATGCACAGCACAACAACCCATAAAGCCATATTATATATTATTATTGGACTACTAGTCTCTACTAGTACTAATATATTATTAATTAGAACAAAACATTTATTCTTCCCACTGAAGAATTTAAAAATAATCCTCCAGTATTATATTTTTTATATCATTTTGAAAAAAATATAATAAATAAAATACTTGCTCCATATTCTCTCTCTCTCTCTCTCTCAATGCGGTTGATACACACACATAAAGCACAAGGAACATCCACTCGAAAATACAAAACATCTAAGACATTCTCCTTTTTAAAGCCACTTGCACTAGAAGGGGTGACTCCTCTTCTTCTTCTTTCTTCTTCTTGATCTGCTAACTTTAGCTTCTTTTCATCGATCCATGGACACTGCTCAATGGCCACAGGTACAACCAAGATCGATCTGGCTATATACATATGTAACTTCAAATTTGTTCAGTTCTTGATCGTGATTTATTTATTTAATTAATTATATAGCTAATATATAGACATGGCCCCCTAGCTGTTTAAACTCTTTTGTTCTCTTACCAAGTATCAAATAAAGGCATGTTTTGGAAAAAAAGTTTTGAATTTCTTATTATTAATTGTCTTTTACTTTTCTTTTTTTGTTTCTTGTAGGCAGACTTATGTTCATAAATTTTGGTAAAGTGTAAAGCACTAGTCTTGTTTTGTTTTTTTTTGTTTGTCTGCTATTTACATCTTCTATTCTTGCATTATAAATTAAATTTGGTTTTTTGATTGATTCAATTTTCAAAGTTGTACATATGTTTTCATGATCTTGCTTTCCCTTTTTCTTTTCTTATGATCTTTTTGGGATGTTCTTATATATACTCAGGAAATAGTGGTGAAGCCAATGAATGAAATAGTGGTGGTACCAAACACTAGTGGTATTGCTACTAGTAGTGCTAAAACATGCTCAAAGCCCACTTCTTCTTCATCATCAGATCAAAGCTGCAGAAAAGTTAGGCCACAGAATAAAGAACAACAAGTGTTGAACTGTCCAAGGTGCAATTCAAGTAACACAAAGTTTTGCTATTACAACAACTACAGTTTGTCACAGCCCAGATATTTTTGCAAGACTTGTAGAAGGTATTGGACTGAAGGTGGAACCCTCAGAAACATTCCTGTTGGAGGAGGTTCAAGAAAAAACAGCAAAAGATCATCATCTTCTTCTTCTTCCAATTCATCATCTTCCACTTCTTTTGTTAATTCACACTCATCATCTGCTAATAATTCATCAAAGAAACTACTTCCACCACCACCACCACCACCAGATTCGTCTGATCATCAAAACCCTATCAAGAATCTTCATAATTTTGATCACAATCAAGATCTCAACTTGGGGTTTTCTGATCATCAATCCACTACTGCCAATGATTTCAAAACTATTTCTCAACTTATCCAAGTTCCAAACTTTGATAATCTTGGAAACAACAACAATAACAAGATCATGCAGATTATTCCAAATAGTTCTTCTACTTCTTCTACTACCACTAATAGTCATCTTTCAGCTATGGAGTTACTGACTGGAATTCAATCATCAAGGGGGTTGATGAACTCCTTCATGCCGATGCTGCCGAGTATGAGTGACCATCATAATCCAAACACCACATTCTTTTCATCAGTACCATCATCAATGGGGTTTCCTCTAACAACTGATCATCACCAATTCATGAAACCAGTGTCTGGTCTGAATTTTTCTTTGGATAATGAACTTGGATTAAGCAGTGCTGGTAATGGAAGGATTTTATTTCCATTTGAAGATCTGAAGCTGCAGGCCACCTCAGACAATGCTACAACAGATCCTCCTCCTACTGATGATCATTCTGATCAGCAACAGCAGATTGATGTTAGAGATGAACATGGTGGAGATCATTCAACTGGTTTCTGGAATGGCATGTTAGGGACTGGAGGATCTTGGTAAAGTTTATAGTTAAATTACATTTGACATCTTCTAAAACAACAAAACTCCACCTTGTCTTTTTTTTTTGGTTGATTAATTAGTGTCTGACCATATATTGTGGGGGTGATTTAAGCTTTGTTTAATTGGATTTCTCCAAAACTAACTCATAGGAGGATACATGGTTTCTTCATCACTTTCTCTAGATCTCTCTCTCCCATTCTTCTTTTTATTTTTTATTTTTGAAAATTATCTATCTTCATTTGAATTAATTATGTTAATATTGTGCTACTGTTATATATTGTGATCATGGTGGGGATTTGAAGCACATTTTAGCTAGGTTGGCTTCAATAGCTAGAGTTATGAAGTTTCTTGGGCTGCTTATATGTATGCAACTCCCTTATATCTAGCTTAGTTTATTGAAGGGAAAAGTTAAATTTTAGATGGTAATGAATAATTAATGTATAATGTTGCAGTTTTGTACGTATTACTCTTAATCGAGTTTGTGGATGAGTATTTGAAATCTCCTGATTAAGTAATTAGTAATTTGCAATTTGTTAATGCAAATTAATGAACTTGGTATATATAGCACAATTACATTTAATATGTCTGGGGAAAAGTTCCAGATTTCATGGGGAGTGAAACTTTAGGTTTTCCAAGTTTTCACTTGGTAAAGTTGGCTTCCGTAAGAAAGTGTGGTATTTCATTTAATTATGTTAAAATGTGAATGACAAATAAATTAAACGACCACGCACTATAACTTAATCATTCTTTTGTAGCCACTAATTAAAATCGTTTGACGAGTACGTCAAGAAAATCCGTTTAATTAAAAAATGTAATAATTATTAATAGATGAAGCTAATTTTTGTAGCCTAATATTTACTCAGTGAAATATATATAATACTACCAAATTCAGTTCTTTGTCTCCAAAATCTTGTTTATATATATATATATTTGTTGTAGCTCACATGAGCTGCTGACATTATTGATCGTAGTGGTAGTATAACTAGTAGTAGTAGTAATAGTAAGTGAGTTGAACTAGTCATCAACTAACCAGTTAGCCACAATAGATACATTATATACTAGATACATTATATACTACTGGTACGGTATCATGTATCTATGTATGTATATCTATGCACATAGACCGAGTAATAGATAGATACATGCAGTACAAACTTCGATCAGTTAAAAGCAGCTTTAGTTCACCTGCTTCAACTGAATGAGTTTACCTACTAAATTCCAAAGCAACTTGATCTGATCACTTTCTCATGCTCCCTCCCTCACATATATACTTTCATATATATATATATATATATATACACACACACACACGAATAAATGTGTTACTATGTGTGTTTACATATTTGTGAGTGTTTTTACCATGTGCATCTGTATAATATATGGAGTGTGTTTAAATCCACAGAAACTGTTCTTGGTGGACCTATATTTCGTTTTTCTTGAAACAAAATATATACTATTGTCTAAAAATTCTTTGCTTTTGATAAAAGAAAAAATATTGTATAAATATTCGTTGGATACAGTAGAGCAGTGAGGGTGGATCACTTTATGTACAAATGTACTAGGGGAGAGAGAGAGAGAGGAGATGAAAATATTGATGATTGCTGTTTCCCCATGCCATGTTCCCTAGCTTTCCTTTTTGCCCTTTTCTATATCAACTTGAAAGTGAAGATTGAGAAAGAATGAAAGATCAGACCGACCTTCTTTGTTGGTGATGGCTGGGTCCCACAAAACATTCCTCTTGGCAACTGTGCCTTAGTAGCTACCAACGAATAATAATATACGGAGTAGTATTTTGTAATATTATCTTTATTCTTAAGTAGTCGGCATATTCAGATTTTTTCTTGGTCAAATTAACCTTTTTTTATTATAAAATTAAGTTTATATATTTACAGTTTTTATGATTATAAAAATCAAATCTTATTATAGATAGTGGGGAGAAATTTATGATAATAATAATCGAAAACTGTAAAGTACCAATTAACCAGAAACAGAAGAAATAAGTAATAATCACCCCCACTTACTCAAATCCCATATGCAATATCAGCATATATAAATATATACATATTTACAATTAATCAAAGCTTCCCATTTGTTGTTTTTGAAGTGTTTAAATCATTTCATTGCTGTAAGGCACTGGAGTGTGCAATGTGCATAATCACCGCTTAATCTGACTACTCGATGCATGTAGATGATGTTGACTATCATGATACTGATGTCATGTGTATATATATATATATATATATACCTGTACAAATGTGTGTGTACTTGTTATTTGTCTACTCAAAATATTTATTTAATTATGTAATGGCTGTAAATCGTACCCCTCTCCAACCATCCATCGTTTTCGACCGATTCTATTCGGCATCATTGTACTATGTACAAACAAGTGTTCATCAAGCAACACGAACCTTTCCTTACTCCTTTACACAAAAGAAATGCACACATTTTTACGGGTAGAATTGTAGCAATTTAGTCCCAAGGGAATAAATCTTCTCGATACATGTCTCTGTATTTTTGGTTGTTTTTATATATTTCTAAATGATCATAAAAAAAAATTATCGACAAAATCCCCTTCTACTAATCGACTAAATTAGATATCAAATTCTCATCTTGTGAGATTTTAATTTAAGATTTTGCAAATATATTACCCAAACCAATGATCCATTCACGATTGTAAGCGACAAATCCACCAACTTTCGGGCAACCCCTAAAATTCTTGTATCTTTGGACAATTACATCAATGTTACTTCGTACAAAGACGGCATACGTTAAGATGTCTGAGAAAAATTCCCAACATTATAGGGGAAAAAATTGATATACCCTTCCTAGCACCAGTCCTTAAATGGGGTACTACCATCAATATAAATGCCAAAGTGATATAAACAATGTAGCTATAGCTAGGAATATACCAGGAATGTATAGTTTCTATGGCTGCGAGTTTTTTGTTCGTCTGTCTTGTGGGTGGCGGGGGCAGAGGGAGAGACCGGGTTATTGATCTGCATTAATCCCAAAGATCCGAACCTTGTGCATGTGAGGGAACTTGGCAACGACCAGCACAAAGACTGCCACAGTGTTGAAAAAGAGCATCGGATGTTGGTAATCAGTCGTGTGGGAGGCTATCAGGTACCTGCGGAGGAAATATAATTACAGTGATATAAAGGAATTATGTGTATTGGTAAGCAGAGACATTGAAAAAGTCAAATGCAAATCGATATTGAGCTACAGGTAGGGTCTATAGTTGAATATTGACCATAATGGAGGCACAAATAAAAAGTTGATGGGAGATCTACACCACTTTGAGTCTCTCATGAATGAAATTGCAATCCAATAGAAAGGACTGAGGTGGGAAACCTTTTTGCTACAACAAAGCAACAGCTCGCCACACCATCCAATATAAAAGCACTATACAGCCTTTGGTTGTCTAATACGAATAGTTGAATAGTTTCAAATGAGAAGAACCACCAGTGGTTCCTTATAACCAAGGATGAACTGCGGGAGTCTTCAATATATACAGTGAAACACATTCTGTATTGTATTTAGGCAGATGGATACTTGTACAAGAAAAAAGGTATAATGTCATATAAAGCACGAAGCATCCTTAAATGCGATCAAGATCATTTTTTTCATGTCAATTCTTAAAAGCTAAGCTTTCATTAATGTCAGCTCTACACAAGGTTCCCAAAGGCTATTCGGGCTATCTGGGATCCAATTAGAGGGTAGTTTTGGAACGTGGCGTACTTATACATTTCACAAATGATTTTTAAAAATATAAAGTAAAAGAAGCATAATTGAGGCAGAAGGGGTGCCAAATTAAAACACATGACTCCCCCTGTTTCTACGTCAATACTTCTGAGAAACAGAGTAGAGTGTCTTGAACACTAAGAAGATTGTAGTGTTATTATAAAACGGGCAGTTTGATAATGTACAAAATGATCAAACCACTTTGATAAATAAATTTGGATGATATGCACATACATATAAATAAATGTAAATACATGTAGAGAAGTAAAAAAAAAAAAATCATCCACGGTCCACCAAACAATTCAACCGTCTTATCAATTATTTGATGGATGGTCTAATGAGTTTAATTGCATCAGTTTGATCTGGACTTCAATGGTTTAACTTTTAAGGGTATAAGCTGTGATGAGCAGCTAATATTCATTGTTAACTATGGCTGCGGATTACTTCTAAAATGCTTCAGCAGACGTAGATAATGCAAGACATCAATAAAGAATTTAACTGCTCTTATTATGCTACAAATGGAAAGTTAAGAGTGTCAAACAATTGTATAACATCTTCATTGAGAAGTAGCTCCAACACTGCATTACATGTGGTATGAAATGAAGCAACTGGTAAAGTCTGTGCAACAGAAACAAATATAAAATGCTAATTGTATGTGAAAAACACTTACAGAACCACAGGCACTACAGTCAAAAATTTTCTGTTCCGGGTGAGCTGCTTGCCACTATCTATCTGCTCCCACCAAGTCAACCTATTGTAGATGCCCTGGTCATCAGCAAACGGTGTCCCCTTCTTCCAGTGAAAGCACTGATACGTAATCTTAAGAAAACACAAAGTTTCAACATTTGTTCTTTCTTTTAGCATAATAAAAATAAACTTTGCTTAATTAAACAGATAAATATACCAATGGAAAGTGTGAAACATTAAAAAGTTCCTAGAGCAGATCATAAAGATTCTCCATTTATGTAATATATCAAAAGCTTACATTACCAGTAATACATATTGAGGTACAACGATTTACGGCTCAATTTAACAACTATCTCTCAAATATATAACAGGAGAGATAAAGCAGTAGAAAAAATAAATCAGATCAAGTAAGCAAAATCTAAAGGAAGAAACCCTAGACAGGAAATAGTAGTAGTGGGGGGTACATACGAGGGCATGAGAGAGATGGACGATGGTCCAGGCGAGGCCAGAGGAACAATTAAGCAAGGAGAGAACAACGAGCCAGCTGAAGAAGAGGATGAAGATGTAGATAGTCCACACTCCTGGGTATGTAAACCATTCCGTGTTCTTGTTCAGATCTGTCGGCAATACCGCCTTCGCATAATAATAATTCGCCATTCCCCAACTACAGATTTGATTGATTTCTTCTGTTTCTTAAATTAAATTTCAATCACAATCTATATACTCTGTGTTATATATAGAATAATATTATTACATATATGGTGTCTTTGAACAGTAATTCATCGGAATTGATGATATACTTAAAAATCAAGATTGAAATAGAGACTCTGACGCAGATTGTTTTCTTCTTCACTTTCTCATCTCAATCTCTAAAAATAAGGAAGATGGGGTTTTAAAGACTCTGATGCGGTTGCTCTCAGTCGTAGGTATATGTCGCATGTACAATTATTAATGAATAAATATACGAACTAAGAAATATATAATTAAGTTTTTTGATTAGTTTCACGGATTGTATCATTCCAATTATATACGGAGCAACAATTCAACGGTCGGTTAGTGTGGCTTCAATCTGAATAAATGTGACACCAAATGTGTGAGGACAATAATAATTTACAACAAAAAGTTTGCTGGCCAATCAACTAAATAAGTTTCATAGCCAATGTTGGTGTATAGAACAATACCAACATCTTATAAAATGTAAGCAACATAATTAGATATCATCATCAAATATTTTGCGAGAAATTTTACAGGAAAAATGCACTAAAAAGTCTTCAAATTTTATTGTAACTTAATGTGACATATAAAAAATAAAATTAAATAAAAGGTTAGACACAAAATAGAATAACTAAAGTCTAAAATCGAATTAAATCCGAGTTATTCTCAAGTTTTAACAGTTGTCATCATTACTGTAGCAATAGTAGTAGGCTATGACAGGAGAACATTGGTATTTCTCAGATAGGCCCAAGTGTGTGGAAGGCTCAACCCAATTTCATAGTGGTGGGTACAACTTAGTTAATGTGGACTTTAATTGGTTCATGGGCCTATTAAAGATTGTGATACATGGCGATTTTATTTTTTTGGTCAAAAGGGGAAAATAAACCTGGTGATTTAAATAATAGAAATTTACTATAAATTATCCTAAGCTTATCTAGGGTGTCAAACTTCAAATCTATACATGTTGCTATTATTGTTGTTGTTAGTTTTCTTAAAACATTAAATGACAAAAAGAGAAAATAAAATTAAAAAACCGATTCAACTAATTATGACTTAATGTAATAAATTATAATGACTTACAGAAACTGCAAACCACTTACGTACGGTCCATTGTTCCATTGTTAACGTATAAATAAAAAGACTAATCGATATCAAAGGTCCTAAACATGATGAAAGAGTTGAGTTTGAGAACGAAAAATACTAAAATAAAAACTAAAAAGAAAAAGAAAAAATATTAAAATATTAAATTTTAAGAGCTGAAGATGGGGGAGTCAGGGTTGGTGTTTGCTGATCATATGTCTTTCTGGTTAGTGATAGTAGTGGTGGTGGCAGTAGAAAAGGTTCACCGAGTCAGGGGTTGTAGCAAAGGGAGTAGACATTCTCCTTATGGTGGCAGTTTTAGTTGTGGGACAATGGGGAGGAACTACTGTCAGTAACTTTTTTCCTTTTGGTTTCCAATGGACCCCTTTAATTGGTCCATTTATTCTGCCTAGCTGAATCCATGACCTCATCTCTCTCTCTCTCTCTCTCTCTCTCACACACACACACACTGCACATCAAACAGAAATTACATTCCCCCTTGAAAATAGCATTTTCATCATTATCTCATTTGTTAGTGCTACTGACTGCTACAGTGCTACCCCTTGCCACCTCCACTTCACTCCATCATTTCTTATTTAACATGCCTCTTTTTAATTTAACCATGCATGTATATAAACTTGACAATTAATATGTGCGCATTAACACATACGTTAGCTTAATTATATATTGAGCATAAAATATCAAAAACTCGCTCAAATTCATTTAATAACGTACATAGGGAGATTGGTGTTTAGTAATGCATAAATCTAAGATCATATTTAATAATGCATCTTTTAATATGGTTCCACAAACAATATATTTAAAAATAATAATAAGAAAAGGAAACAAGTGGTTTGCAGGTTTTTGCCTTACGCATCAGGGAATTGAACCAGCATCTATATATATATATATATATATATATATATATATATAAATATATATATATACATATATACATATATGCACTAAACTTTCTCTCTTCCTCCTTTTGTTCTTTGTTTTGTAGGCTAAGGCTGTTAGAATTATTAATTATAATAATAATAATAATTTATGTGGGCTACATGTTTTAATATTAATTATATTTACTATTTGTGTATTAAATTTAAAATAAGTAATCAAATAAAGAGATTTAATTAGATTCTAGTTAAGTATAAACTTAATGAGTGAATACCTAATACCGAGCTCAATTAGGTTATAATGGGAGACATAATTAGACAGTATGTAAATAATACAATGAGTTATGGTTCTCAACAAATCAAACACATATAATTCTTCTCTCTCAATCGGAGAAAACTGTTCATATCCTAAAGAGTGTTTGATTGAGAAAAATGATAACACAAGTTTCAACATCAATGAATTCATATACGCTTCCGTGGTTTGATTATATTCTCAATAATTGAATATGAAATATTACGATTTATATTTAATGATTATAGTTTTCTACAAGTGGTATCAAGAGTCTTTTTCATATTGATTTATTAAGAAATCAAGTTTTATTTAAAGTTTTATGTGATTTCATGAAAAATTTGTAATTCTGAGCATAAGTTTTATGTTAGCGGCAATCATGCTATGTTGCCGTACATGTATTAATTTCGTTCGTGATTATTCATATATGGTGTTTATAACTGTTTGGCATGAATTGTGTGTAACGCTTTGGAGGTTGGTTATATTGATATATATAAAACAATCAACTTTTTGCGTCAATTTGTGAACTTAGTCGTTCTCCATATATATATATAAAGTCTACATATTGTTGAAGGCCAATTTGCGTTAATGAGATATCTATAATGTATGTATATATATTGATATGTGTGCATATGAATCATGTGTTCTGACATATATACATATACATACATACATATATATATATATATATATATATATATATATATATATATATATATA
>CM025780.1:61402034-61499259 GCA_014636745.2 Centella asiatica
ATATATATATATATATATATATATATATATATATATATATATATATAGGGGCCGATCCATGATTAACGTTAGCTGTGGAGTCTTTCGTAGCTAACACATTTATAACCATCGATCGAATAATCTAACGTTGTAAATCAAACTCCAAAATAAAAAAAAATACATTTCGCCAGTCTCACTAGCGGAAGGGGGAAAAAAAAAATTTTCACTTCCGCCAGTGAGACTGGCGGAAGGTATTTTTTTTTAGAGCTTGATCTTCAGCGTTGGATTTTCCGATCGACTGTTATAAATGTGTTAGCTACGAAAGACTCCACAGCTAATGTTAGCCATGAATCGGTCATCATATATATATATATATATATATATATTCTGATGTGATATATATGAAATTTAAATTTAAATTTTGGCAAGTTTTATTTATTAATTAATTGAAACAATATGTTGCCAAAGTAACCTCTTCTGTGTAGATTGGTTAGTTTAAAATATTAAGATATTTAATGTGTGTTTAAATTTTATGCGAATAATTATCAGCCAAAGGAAGATATTATTTTGCCAAAATTAAAACATACTTTTGGTAATAAGTGTGTAACAATTATTAAGATTTTCATGTAAATAATAAGTCAATCCAAAGAAAGACATATTATTTGACAGAAATTTATTGTTAATATTTGATTACTGCATAAAGAGTACCAATTACGAGTTAATTTTTCTGTCTAAAAACTAAATTTCAATGTTGTGTTAGGTATCTTGTGATGAGATTTGCCATTATTTGAATTTGTTTTCACATTAAATTCAGATATTGAATGTGAGATTGCTTATTTTGTTTGTTTTCTTTATAATTTTTGCTACTGTTAATACTACATCTACTCAATTGAGTATAATCTCAATGTTGAATGAGACAAATTATGTTACATGGAAAGAAAATGTTGAAATCGTTCTTGGCTGTATGGATCTTGATCGTACATTAAAAATAGAGAAACTCATTCTTATTACGGATGATCCGAAAATGGATAAAATTGAGAAGTGGGAGCACTCTAATCGCATGAGTCTAGCGATCATGAAGCGAACGATTCCAACAGGATTTCGAGGATCTATTACTGAGAGTACTAATGCCAAAAAGTTCCTCAAAAAAATTGAGTAATATTTTGCTAAAAATGAAAAGGCGGAAAAAAGTAACATTTTGTCAAAACTAGTTACCATTAAGTATAAAGGAAAGAGGAACATAAAGGAGTACATCATAGGGATGTCAAATCTTGCTGGCAAACTCAAAGAACTTAAGTTAGAGCTAACGGATGACTTGATCGTTCACTTGGTTCTAATATCACTTCATGCACAATTTGGTCATTTTGTGGTAGTTACAATACTTAGAAGGAAAAATGGACTTTTAATGAGCTTATTTTCCACTGTGTGCAAGAGGAAGAAATGCTGCAGCGAGATAAGATTAAGAGTGCTCATTTGGCATTAAACTCTCAAGATAAGAAAAGAAAGAGAGCTAAGGATACTGCAAACGAAAAATCTAAGCAACAAAAGGTGAAGCAGGATAAAGAACCCACCTGTTACTTTTGCAAAAAGGTAGTACACATGAAAAAAAAGTGTTCTAAATATGTTGATTGGCGTAAAAAAAAGGGTAAGACTCTCATTTTTGTTTGTTCTGAAATTAATTTAGCTTATGTACCTAAAGATACTTGGTGGGTATATCTATGCAGGGTTGCCAGTGGAGCCGACTGCCAAGTGATGTCGAAAGATTCATCTTTGTGGACGATGACAATAAAGTACCAGTTGAAGCTATAGAAACATTTAGATTATTATTAAAGATTGGTGTTTATTTGGACTTAGTTGAAACTTATATTGTATTATCATTTAGACGGAATTTAATTTCTATTTCTTGTTTGGACAATTTTGGTTATACTTGTTCCTTTGAAAATAATAAAGTTAGTTTCTTCTTAAATTCAACCGTGGTTGACATTGGTTCTTTGATTGATAATCTTTATATGCTTGAAACTTACTTTTGATAATGAAATATTGCACTCAAATGATAGAGATACAAAGCGTAAATTAAATGAGAATTCTGCTATTTTATGACATAAGCGTTTAGACATCTCTAAACAAAGAATTCAAAGACTTTATAAATGATGAAATTCTTAATCTCTTATATTTAAGTAATTTTCAAGTTTGTATTAAATATATTAAGAAAAAACAAATAAATATATTTTTAATTTTCAAACAGTAAAAGTACTCTATATATATATTTTTTTTTAAAAAGTTCAGCGGGGCGTAGGTCTTACCCTGAATCCGTCACTGTATACAAGGAATAAGCTGCTTTATGGGTCTGCATGAGATGGGGTGCATGCAGCTTTATGTTCCTGATCAGTTCCTATCATTCATATACAATCATAAGCTCTTCTTCTACATACTTCCATATTGATTAGAGTTAAGATCGAGTTTAAAATGTTATATACGTAAGTTTTATGTGTTTAACAACCACTTCACATATTGTTAATTTGCATGTTAACTCTCATACCCTAACACTATATATTAATGTGTCTTATTACTCTGCAAATAATTAATATGTAAGTGTTGTATTTGTTGCAATACATTCTACGTAAATGATATATACAATTCAAATAAATAAATAGGAATTTAGTTATATAATTAATTAATTAATTTAATTACATGGTAGTTGTAAACTTCAAAATTCGTCCACTTTCAGAGTAAATTTTGGGTATAGAATAGTTAGTACGTGTCACTCATGAGTCATGACCTTGGGCAATGACTCCGTAAAATACGTGTCACTCATGAGTCATGACCTTGGGCAATGGCTCCGTAAAATATCTTAATTGCTAGCTTCATTTCAAATGCTATTATTTGTTACTATCCATTTATTTATTTATTTTGTTACAGATCGAGCCGGTTGATAGTTAAATTCAGAATTAGACCCACACATAGAAAGGTACCGTGATATATCCCTACAGAAATCGAAGGTTGCAGCCATGTTTTCATATGAATATTTTCACTACGTGTACGGTTGGCGGCAGGCAAAGGTGGTTGTTGTTGTTGTTGTTCTTATTATTACCTGAGTTATTCTTACATTAAAAAAGTTTCTAAAGCTATAGAAATGCCTAGAAGAGTGAGGTAATAGGACCATGCCACAGAACTGGTTAGTGGCATATATTTTATACAACACTTGCTCCTTTAATTTGAGCTACAGATAATATAGTACATGAAAATAATTATAATTATATTTGGAATTAAGCAAGTTGAATATTGTCAACTAGATGATGAGAAGGATAGATAAACAAATTGATCATTAATTAATTTTGTCAGTTTTAGCAATATTGTTCAGCTAATCTACTTAGTTTCGGTTTGTTTTGTGTTTGTTAGGTGCTTCTATGAGAGTTGTGTCGTTTTTTTCTTACTTTCTTTTGGTTTGTTTTCCTTTTAACCGTACCCTTCGATGAAGTGCTCCTTTTTGCTGATCCACGTATATATATGGGATTATTAATTTTTTTTTGTCAAAATTTTTATAATTGATCGTATCTCGTACATCTATCGATAAATTTAATCAAATAGATTAAAATAACATTTAAAAATATGAGAGTGATGAGTCAATTTTTACAATTTTTTGTGACATCTAATATCACTATTATAAACATGTAAATTACCAACAAAAAAAAAAGAAGAAGTAGTTAGAGATATTCATATTTTTTACGATTATAAAATTGTGTTACGTATTATTAGAACATGTAAAAATGTGCACATTACTATAAATTTTGATATTTTTTTAATTGTACAATTAAATTTATTCAAAACGGCACGTATCAAATTTGTTTAGGCACAAATTAATCTACAGGATGAACGCGTACGTACCGATCAATGTTAATCATAAAATATTTAGCATGTGTAAAAAAATTTCTCTAAAACTATACGTAAAAATTGTCAAAAAAATAACCAAAGAAACATGAGAGAGTATTATTTGTGGCTTTCCCAAGGCTCCATTAATTACTGACAAACACCTTTTAATTACTTGAAGTCAAAAGGTATTCGGTAGATTATGTCATCCTAAGTAATGTGGAAATTGAAGGAGTAAAAATCACATAATCATTTGGAATAATACTATTGATAATATATAGTGAGAACATATAAAACATTATTATGTTTTTTCTTTATATGCTCTGTTGGTCCCATGCATCACTTTTACTTGGCTCGCTTGGCCTTTTACCCTGGAAATAATTAATGTAACACTCATTAATGATTCATATTTCTATGACAAATATATCTCAATGCGCGCAAGTCTTACTTTCATAGCTTGTTTTTATTCTGGTCTGTTGATTGCACTTAATCATCATATATATGTCTTACAGTCTAAAACCTCATTTTCACTATGAATATATTCAAAATTATCTTCAACACATCTACAATATTAGGTTCCTGGTACATATATATAGAAAAGTCATTAAATCGACTTTAAAAACCTACTATCTATTAATTGATTCCAATATTTTCATATATGTGTGCGTGCACATGCGCATCTATATATCCTTGTTATGCCGGTTTAGATCCACTAAATCATATCTAGATCATCTACTTCTAATTTTTGATTATATCATATATATTCCGTCATAATTTACAACTTCAACGCAACTAGCTAGCTCAATGCAGCTGTGCTCTAGCTAATGCTTTTATAATAATTGACTCATATGAAAGAGATTGGAGGAGATGAAATTTTTGATAAATTAAAGAAAAGGTGTATATATATGAAATTAATTATGAATAAACTTTCAACTATGGTTGACTTAGCTCTCAACGGTTATGATGAAGCGTGTGTTGTTCGAAGGGGACAAAATTATAAGCTTTACTTGCAAAACATAAAAGGTTATTGATGGATGATATATAGTGCACATATACACATACATACATACATATGTATGTATATGATTATAAAATTAGATCTAGTAATTGATCTCTACATATCGGCTTAAATTTGCAAGTATATATAATCAGTTGTGTTAAGCTAGCTAGGGTCGCTATTTCTCACCCACCCACTACCCGAAAGGCATGTGGGGAAGCTGCATATCATATCATGTTGCTATATATAAATCCTTAAAGTTGAACTATATATATATATATATATATATATATATATATATATTCACATTAGTAACTACTTACTAACTAGTAAAAGAAAAACATCTCAATGAACATTGTCTTAACACCTGTAGTAATGGAGGGGTACTCTCAAATCTTAATCAATCATTTACTACTACACATGATCATTGAATTTACACGTATATGCTGGATTGAAACTTAACAAAAAAATATATATAGTGGTCCTTCAAACTTATATATACATTGATTTTATCAGTGAAGTATATATATGTAATGGAAGCTTGATATATATATCAAAAAGTTGTAAAACAATAGAAATAAAAGAGAGTAAAAGAAGCGATCAAAGAGATTTTGGGTGGGTAAAAGTAGAGGGGGGTTGCCTAAGTCAAGATTCTCAGACTAGAAATAATATTTATGTAGATATTGAGATCAATATATATATAATGAGGGACCAGTAAAATCTAAAGGTGGGAGGGAGTACTGTCATGCACAGAATTAATTCCTCTCCTATATATTATGACAAATTATGGATGTTCCCCTAAGTTTTTAGGGCTTGGACCTTGGATACCCTACATTATTAACTCTCTTTCATTCACTTGACAGATCCATCACTATATATATATATATATATATATATATATATATATATATATTTGCATGTCATATGATGATTAGCAAGCAGTAAATTATATTAATTTCAGGTTGATTTCCGATTGATGTGTGTTACGTGGTATTTTACTACGTATACATTAGCTCATGTTGATACAATTTTTCTTTATTTAATTTGTTCAAGTTGGAAATACGTACATTTAACTATAAAATGACAGAAACTTCTATACGTTTCACTATTTATTAGTTGTACATTATTTCTACTTAAAAAGTCTAAGAATAACATGATCTTCAACTAGCTCTAGTGTCTTGGATTATTTTGAATTGAGCGTAAAATGTGAGTGAATAATATTTCCAAAAAGTTCAAGATAGATTGAGTTATGTACAATTTAAAATTTAGGTTGCACTAGGTTAAATTTCAAAATATTTCATAGTCTATTTGTTTTAAAAAAATTTCTCTAGGAATATTCGACGGGGAGTAAAACAGAGTATATTTATATATATAGTGCAGCTGCTATACATTAATATATATGCTGGAAGGACACAATGCTAGGATAATTTTATCTTATATTAGTAACATATATGATTATTAGGATCAGTATTATGATACTACTTTTCACATAAAGTATCAAAACCAAAAGGCAAGAATAAGAATGGCTACCACTTCTTTACGGTGTTTTCAAGGCCAAAGTTATTATTGTTGTTGTTCTTTAAATTTAACATAACCAATATATGAAATTGAAATGTTCCTTCTGACCACCATTACGAGAATGACATGAAGGTGTCTATATGTTTACTAGATTACTCAGTGTTACTATATATATACAACTAATTGATGAATAATTTAAAATGTCATTGATATTTTCTTTTTAAAAGTTTACATACATGCAACTGTATATGTGACTGTGACTTTTTATATGACTATTAAATGCGTTTCAAATTTTCGATAGTTCCATGCAATCTAGGTTTTGAGGGCAACTAGCTAGATAGGGTGTGCATATGTGTGTGTTATATACATCCATACATACATATATGTGTGTGTGTGGTCAAATAGTTACTCAACTTCGTAAAACATTTAGCAAGATTCTAACAGTCCAAAGTTTCAAAGTAACTAAATCAAACTTTACTGGTCTAGCTTTTAACCTGTTTGATATATACTAATACTCCGTAATAGGTATATAAACCTACTTTTGACAACTACTCATCTCAAACATTATATACGGTTAGTTGAACTAGCTAGCTGACCGTTTCACTGTTTTAGTTATGTAGGTACATTCAAATTTAAAAATCATGCATCGCTGTCCATTTCTTTTTTAAAAATTACACACCATTGACTTAATTATGTCATAGTACAGTTTTATCGTTTTTATTATTTGACTTACCACGTACGTACATATACAAATGGGCCGGATACACATAATTTTTTAAATGTGGAATTTGTAATTTAATTAAAGAAAAAAACTCTTATTCTATTTACAACGTACCTCAAATTATAGGTTTTTATTTTTATTTTTTAAACCATTACCAACCTCAAATTCCTCAAATTATATGAGCAATTAGATGGCGGAGTATTTACATTGATGCTGTCTTGCGACACAAACAATTAAAATGTTTCATTGTCTTATGCTGGACTTATATTATTAATATGAGTAGTCAACTTCAAATCAATGGAATCCAAGAAATAGCTAGGTTGTTTTTTTGACAGAAAACCTCAACTTTCCTGCGACGTATGAATGATTCATATTATTCTTTTAATTAATTGAGGTACATATCGGGGTGGGGGTGGGGGGTGGGTGGTGGGGGGTGGGTGGGATCAAATCTTGAGAACAAATTGTCTATAGGGGTGAGTCGAAATATATTAACTATATAAGTACAAAATTTAAGCAAAATTTAGAAATAAAGTATATATTTAAATATATGTATATGTAAGGAGAATTGTTAATAATTTCAAAAAGAAAATTCACCCCCTTAATTTATTGAGTATATCTTGGCATTCATACTTATACCCGAATTCTTCCAGAAGATTACTATATATGATATAATATAATTTTATTGTGTGAGTCATGTTATCTTACTTTAGTTATAACATTCTACTTATTCTAATTTTTGAAAAAAAAATATAATTGTGAATTAATAGGTTGCGCGTGGTTGGAAAAAATGAAATGATATGATAATAAAATGAGTGGATAAGAGAAAAATGACAATAAAAAACAAAGATCACAAAAATTACGAGTGGAGTATGAGAATAGATAAATGGTAAATTGTGTGTAAAATTGTGGTTATGATAGAATGGATAATCTCCATCTCAAATGGTAGATTTAAAATTACACATAAACTTATGAAAATGAACGAAGTAAGAAAAGAACTTTACATATAAATGAACTAAAAAATAATATAAAACTCATTACATTCTCATGTCATTCCATTATATCAAATCAAATGCAACATTATTGTAATTTATTTTCGTCATCAAATTATGGTATGGTGGTATGAGGCTGTGTGTGAGTTAGTAATTGATCGAAGTACATATGGATAGTATACAAAAAGGCCACCCCACATCACAATTCCTAGGGTTTTTCTTTAATGCTTGGACACCTGACAATCCAGTGGAATATTTTGAAGCAATAAGTAATTTCCAGTTTTATTGTTTTACCTAAATTAATAAATAATAATGCAACATATACATATATACGTACAGTATATATATAGATGGAAAGATATAGATATATGGACCACCGTCCAACTTGCAGTGTCCTCCTCCATTTCCTTCCCATTCACGGCCAAACAAGGCAACTGAAAAGTAAGCTTTTAGTAAATTTGTTAAAAAGGAAATGTCCTCTCGATTTCGGTCATAATTTCTGCACTTGAGAAAACATTACTACCTCCAACCATACTCGGTAGACTTTTATCTGTTTGAGTCATATTTTTTGATTTTCTAGTGAATTTCACGTACACCAATATCTATTTAATTATCAATTTTGTCTCCATATATTTATAGAACTAGAGGTAAACTAATTAACTATATCGACAAATTATTGCTATGTAAGTTCAACAAAGTATAAAAAATAAAATAAAAACGCTAGGAATTAAATTTAAAAAATTAAGAAAGATTAGAATATTTAAGAACGATGGGTCACATGAAAGGTTAGGAAAATGCCAAATGCTGCTCAAAGCATTGCACGGGGATCTTAGTTTTATCGCTCAAACAAAATTACAAACAGTTGGTGGTACGTATTGTAGTAGCGATTGATAGTTGCTACCTTAGTAAGTACGTAGTTATCCTGAATTTTGATTGGGTGCCGGCCAATGACACGATATATATATATATATATATATATATATTTATGTAAATTATATTTTTTTTTACTGATACCATATTATTTATAGTTATTTTTAAAATAAAATTAAAATCGATAGGAGTAGAAAGATTTATTCGACTAATTAATTAACTGGTATGTGTATACATACATACATACATACATACATATACTAGTATTATTTATTTATTGTTAAAATTTATTGATTTATTTTGTTTGTAGTGGGCGAAAGGAGAGGCAAATGACGAAAGAGGTTTCAGAAAATGATACCTACATACCCTTACATGAGGTCCCACCAATTTGGTGTTTGTTTTCTTTTGCACTGCACTACTAGTAAGTGATACCAGCTGCTACTTATGATCTCAGTTCCCGAGATGACGGGTCGCCGTAGTGCTCTCCATTACATACACCTCGGTTTTACACCCCCCCGGAATATTCTCCGGCCCATAATTCTTTTGTACCTTCCCGAGCTACTGCACTATATTGTTTGGACAACCCAACTAGTCTCTTCTTTTATTGCTATTCCCCAATTAATACTCTCGTTCTTACGCAATAATTAACAGTTTCAAATTAATTTTTTATTTTAATATTTTCTCTATTTCACAATAACAATAACTTTGACTTTTAATACCTAAGTTTAAGTGATATTTTTTATATGTTAAATATTTTATTCATATTAATTATTATATCAAATATTTAACATATAAAAAATATCACCTAAATTTAGGTACAAAAAATTAAGACGACTGTTATTATGAACCGGATAAAATATTATACATATATATTTATAATTATACAATTATAAATAATAAATGTGATTGTAGATTTTATGATTACAATTTTATCACGCATGCGCACACATTTTTATTTCTCTTATCTCGACACATGTTTCGACTTAATAAGTTGAAACAGAGTTTGTGGTGCGCACAAATTAATTGGAGTGAAGTTTAATCCATTTTTTAACGTGTAATCTAGTTTCAAATCACAAATTCTACTGTTTATATAGATGTGCTTCGTATTGAATATATATATCGATGTGTTTAAACGACGTAATTTAGGGTACAATAGCCTTTCATGGAATTTTATTTCTTATTTTAAAAAATATTATAATAAAAAAAAATATGATACAAAATTAAAACTACGTCGTTTTATTAAGTAGACTTAGACAAATTTACCTAAGGCATGTCTTAGATTCTCCTTCCCCACATATATATATATATATATATATATATATATATATATATATATATATAAATGTGCCACCGTTGCTGATTTATACTCGCTATTAATTGAACTCCTTGCAGTATGGTCGTTGAAAACTTACGAGAGGGACATGAGATTTTTATGCCTTTTGTTTTGCCCATCAGATTGTGACATTTATTTTATTGTTTCTCTCTTCCTGTTTTTAAACCATGTATTATTTTTATCACGAAATTTACGAATTAAACCATATGAAATAGCCAAATAGGTGTGAATGATGGGTGCACTATGAAATTTGTACTCCTTGAATAATTGATAGACTCTTGAGCCATCTTATTATCACTAAGCATGATGGATGCAATATCTCTAATTTTAGAAATGAGTAGCTATCAATGTCGTATATTACAGAATCTGTCATTAAAACGGAAATGATGTCCAAATATTTTTGGAGAATTTTTATTAAAGGTAGACTTGAATTAGCCAAATCCTTCTTTTTATTGTTTTCAATTTTTTACTAATTTACTAATTAATATTGTACGGCGTACAAGACTTTAATTGCATAATTACTTGATGAACCAAATTAGATGCATGTCCATAACAACATTCATGATGCACTAAGCTAATTCCTTCGTTACATACTCCGTATGTATAAGTCTACAAAAATAGATTTTTTTTTTATATAAGATATAGTCGCTTAAACTCATACACACACTATACGACTATGGTTGTGTTTGTTTTAATTTAAAATTTGAAAATTTTATATTTTAATAGTGTAATTTACATTACAAAAATCTAAAATCTATAAAATTTGAACTGAAATAAACATGATATATATCAAATGTAACTCTCAACCTCTTCATTTTTCAGAATAGGCGATTATATGATCATTTTGAACACATGTTAATCATAAAAATAAAAAACTTTAAAAGTTGCTTTAGCGATCCAAACACCTCAATGGCACATAAATTATGCTTCCTAATTTTGTTAAGACATTCTGATACAAAATTGATATATTCATGTGGCTTCTCAACTCTCCGAATAATATAATAAAACAGTTTGGAGTATGTCACAAATAAAGTAAAAAAAAAACAAGTATATTAATGAATTAATGATCCGTATAATTAGACAATTTGGTGTCTGTCGCCAAAAATTAAAAAAAAAAAACGAAAAACTATCTACGTCGATAGTGCACGATGCCAAATGGATCCTAATTAAGACCAAATCTTCCATAAAGACACATTTATTCTTTCATTTTGAACTAGTAATTAATTCTCCTTGAAACATTTTACGTACCATTGTTTTGATTTAAATTTAATGCAGTTGTATGTAGTTTAAACAAAATAATTGATGAAACTAACTACTCCATATAATGTTTATGGTTTCTCAAAGTTCAAATTGATCATTCTATGGAGTATTAACTATTCCGTATATGTGAATTTCTGGAAAATTGTTCTATTTATCAGCGATGTAATGAACCAATGATAAGGTTATAATTGTAGTGTGAATTTAAATCTAGTAAAATTGAGATTCTCTCTTTAAATAAATATTTTCAATTTTAAAAAAATAGAAAATGTCAAAAAATAATTTTTTAAACAATAGATGAAAAATCAAATTGATTTAATATTTTAATGAAAAAGAAAATGTATTCTCCAGTGTATTCGAGCAGAGAGAGTACTTAAATGGACATATGAATGGCGAAGATCTCTGTTCCCATCGAGGTTGGTCTTATGATTATTTGAGCTTTCTGTGAAAACAAATTCTCTCTCTCTCTCTCTCTCTCTCTCTCTCTCTCTCTCATCTATACGTATAGGAGTATATATCTATACTCAAAAGATCATGACTATTTTATTAATGCGTAGCTTGTCGCTGGTTTATATAAGAAGCTAGTTTTCGGACTTTTGGAGGTTCAGACATCCAACCATAATTCTGTACTACCATTCTGTTTGCTTGCTAGTTTAATAATAAGCCCCCCTGAGAAGAAAAGGGAAAAACCCATCTTTCTTTTTGGAAGGAAAAAAAAAAAAACAGAAAACCCCCCAAAACTCTCTCCATCTTTCACAATCTGCTTTATTAGCTTTTCCTTGACTGAAGCTTCTTAACTTAAGCCAAAACAACTTTTAATTTGTTGTTTTTTCCCCTTTGCTACTGCCTACTAGTGTTTCTCCTACACAATACAAATATGTTTACTTTTCTTTGGAGAGATATCATCTCTCTCAAAACTGGTTGGCTAGCTGGGATATGATATTAACCATTTCTTGATTTTAGTTACAATCTTTTGGGTTGACTGTTGATACCCACTTCTTGTTTAATTTGTTTGCAAACAAGAAGGGGTCGCATTCTTCAGATTGATCTGTCAAAATGTGTACAGGACAGAGTGATTCGGTTATTAGAAAAGCTCTTAAGAATCTCTGTTGTGAAAATGGATGGTCTTATGGTGTTTTTTGGCGTTTTGACCAGAGAAACTCTTTGTAAGTTGTCTTCTTCCTTCTCTCATTTGGGACTTTGTGTTTGTGTATGTCACTTCTTTTTATGGTTTGATTTCTTAAAAATATTTCAAACATTTCTCTTTTCTTGATTATTTCAAGAATCTCAGATCTTCATGGCTAATTTTCCCTGTTTTGTCTACATGTCTTTTTCTACCCCTCTGATTTTAATATTAATATCTACAACATCAGTTCTCAATTAGTAACCACCAGATAATTTTTTTCATCACCATTACTATTCCTAATTCTATCTTTGTTCTAATAATTAATTTTCCCAAAAACATATATTGTTCTTTTCGGTTAGTTACTGATTAACCTTTTTATTAAACTCGGCTTCAGTCTCGTTTGTTTTAACTTAAAAGATTATAGATTTTAACGGTCTAATTTACATTATAAGAATCTAAAATCCATAAAACTTATGCCGAAACAAACAAGGTCTTCATGGAAGTAGCACCATAAGGTTTGCCACCATAGATTTTTGTGAAAATTGCAATATAATGTGGTTAGACTTGCTGATTCTCTCTCACAAAATTCTTTTATAACCTTGTGTTACAATCATGGTTAAGACTGTAATTAAGATTCTGTTAAAACTTCAACTATGTTCAGAGTTTATTAATTTTTCTTTTTTGGAAATTCAGATTGTTGACTGTGCAAGATGCTTACTATAATGAGCAAATGGGAACTGTGATTGATGACATGCTTCTACAAGTCCAGATGTTAGGTGGAGGGTATGCTCTTTCTACTACAACTTTAATCTTTTCTTTGTTTTATTTTATTTTGGCTTAAGTTTCAAGCTTCCCCAAATTATATGGGAAAACACATGTTTTGAGTTGAATAAGTAAATTAAATCAATAAGCTGAAGTTTGTGGAGGCTGATACCAATGCATTTTTGTAGAGTAATAGGCCAAACAGCGTTCACTAAGAAACATCGATGGATGTTCTCAGATGCTCATTGTGATGGACAATATTTTGTTGGATCAACTGGCGGATGTGATGTATCTCAGGTATACTGTCAGTAAAAAGCTAATCTTCCACAATCCTTTTTCAAGAAAGGATAATAGTTTTTACTCCTGAGAGAGGATACTTGATTGATTCTGTGTGTATATATATATTCTGTTATTTCTTCAACTTTCCTATTATGTCTAACTTTTATAAGTGGTTTTTGAAGTGTATAAACCTTTGTTCCTTGTTATTTGATTTTCCTAAGAAAAAAGGACAGATTTATTGGTATTACTTAATTGGCAATCTTTTTGAATGCACAGGATGATTATGAATTTCATCACCAATTTGCCTCTGGAATTAAGGTACCAGTCATCTTCTTTTATCTTTGATTAGAATGACCTTGAACAATTAGTGAATTTTGATTGTGGACAACAAGACCAGTAATGCACTTATATACCTATGAATTGTTTGTTCATGCTACTACTCTCACCTCCATATACATTATTTTAAATAATTTTACAATGAGGTATATTACTTATTATTTTGCAGACAATTGCTGTAATTTCCGTTGAACCAGAGGGTGTACTACAATTTGGATCCACAGAAAAGGTAAGCACTAGGATCACACGAGCAATCTATTCCACCTTCTTTTAACCATCAAAACAGGAACAGTGAAGCTTAGTGTAGTTAGATTCTTGTACAACCACATTGTACCATTTTTAGCATCAATTCTTTATACAACCACCTTCATTTAAGCTTCATCTATTGTTCAGCTTGTGTTCTCATGTTTCACATGGTCTTGAGCTAATTGCTGATACTTTGGTTATTCTGTCTCACATGATTATCTCAGTATGGGCAAGGATTGATTTGTCATATGACTCATATCCTGTTGTTTTATGCCACTGATAAATATATGAGCAAAATATCAATCTAGAAAATAAGAGCTACCTGTTCTCCATCTTTTCCCACCTAACAAAGAATCAAACTTTTTTGCTTCTGCAGATTCCCGAAGGATCAGACTTTGTCAATCAAACAAAAAGAGTATTCAGGGAGATGGGAAACTTTGATAAACTTCGTTTATCAGATAATTCACCATCATTTTCTAACTATGAATGTTATGGTTCTACTGGGTTCCACCTGTTGCCTGGATCTAAAGATTCAGTGAGAGCTAATTCTTGTTTAGTGGATCCCATTCAGTCATTATCTTCCACATCGGGTCAAAGAAAGATGAACCAATTGCACATTACTGGTGCAGAATCTCAGATCATGATTTCCAGTAATTCCAGCACTAAGTTGCAGCATAACCCATGCAGTAGTACATGGAGTACAGGAGATTCTTCCCTGACTTCATTCAGGTATCAGCCTTCTGAACTGAGGTGTAAGGATACTTGCAGTGTTAAGCCACAGAGAGTCATGACTTGCAGTAATACAGAAAATTTTCAGGGCTCAGCACAAAATTCTCAATGCAGCTCGGGAAGTTTGATAAATCAACAGCCTTCAACCCTGTCACTCCATGATATTGAAAGTGAACTTCTTGGACCAAATAGCCCATCCACATTCGAGGAATTGTTTGAGACAACTAATTATAAGAAATCCTATTCTATGGACTACAATTGGTTTGATACTTCACTAGACCAGAGCAACAGTGCAGATATTTCGATGCTGAATGATGACTTCTTGTTTGAAACAGTGAGAATTGTTTCGCCTCCATATAATCTGAATGGAGGTAAAGATACCAGTACTGCTCCAATCAATCTTCCGGCTAATTCTGTTCAAAGTTCTATCACAAGCGCATCTTGTTCAAATGGAAATGAGAAGTGCCCAAATTTATTAAAAGTAGAGCAGGATCTCTGTGACATGTATGGAGTAGATTATGGGTATGGACAAGCAGGAAATCGGGATGACATCTTATTGCCAGTAATAAATGGCGGTTTGTTGAAGAATAACACTTCAGAGTACATCACACAGAAACATGTAGGTTCTACATTTGGTAATCGGCAAGGACTCTTCTCCAAACTAGGAATTGAGCAGCTTATTGAAGGTATTTCTGGTACTTCTATCAGTATTACCAGACCTAGTTTTGAGGATCAGTTATCTTCCACAATAAAAAGAAAGAGAACTGAAAGTTCTTCGGGAAGCAGTGACCGATGTTACTTCTCAGGTCTGAGTACATTTCAGCAGCAAAAAGAAGAGAACCCAAAATTAGACTCCAATTCATGGGTGAATGACAACTATGGGATGAACTCTGGACACACTGGTTTACAGCATAAGAAATCTACCTTAACTGCAAAAGCCATGAAGAAAAAGGCAAAACCTGGAACTAGACCAAGGCCTAAAGACCGTCAGCAGATCCAAGATCGTCTCTCAGAGTTGAGAGAACTTGTTCCTAATGGGGAGAAGGTATGTAACTTTTCTAACTAGAAAAAATGAAGAGAGAGAAGAATCTAGTACTGCAAGGAAACTTTCCCATTTCTCATCGCTATGATAATTAATTGGATTATTCTGGAATGTATTATGTAATGAATTGTGACACTTTCATAAATGATTTTGCAGATGAGCATTGATTGTTTATTGGACCGAACCATCAAGTACATGCTTTTCTTGCAAAGTATGACAAAGCATGCAGAAACGCTCAAACAAATTGATGAAGCAAAGGTAATTAATTTGTTCTTCGACTTCACACATTTATATTATACAACTACAAATTACAAAATGAAAGGATGCTTGTGCATATTAAGTTACATGTAACTCATGGGTATAACTTGTATAATGTCAATGTTCCTCGTTGTTCAGGATAATGAGAAGATTCAGAAAAACATTACATGGGCATGTGAGTTTTGGGATCAATCAATCGTTTGTCCACTGTTGGTTGAGGACCTTCGCAATCCAGGCCAAATGCTTATAGAGGTTAGTCTTCTGTCTGTAAGCATTTGTAGTCACACACACTTTTGCACAATCCTAATTACAAGTGGAATTCTTTGCACGAAGAATATAAGATCACAAAAGTGAACCCTGCAGTCCAACTTTTACAATGCAGATGCTCTGTGAAGAACAAGGTTTCTTTCTGGAGATAGTGGACACAATTCGAGGTTTCGGATTGAGCATCTTGAAGGGGGTGATGGAAGTTCAAGAGAACAAGATATGGGCACGTTTCATTGTAGAGTCCGAGGTAACTCTTGTACTGGTTGCAGAAAAGTAAACGTTGTATTTTCTTTCTATAATTTCTCTATTTCTTATTTGATCTATCTACCTATTCATTTGTTTGTTTGATATTTAAGATTTCAGATGTGGTTTTTTCTATTTCTCAACTTTTTATTCTATCATTTTTTTAGCTTTCTTTAATCTTCTCTTTTGATGTCTTCCAGGGCAGCAGACATGTATCAAGGCATGAGATATTTTCTACCCTCATTCAGCTTCTACAAGTGACAGCCCCAAGTGGAGTCAACTTAAACAAGCAACTTGGCAATGCTATTGATGGTGGGACTGCACTAGTCAACAATTACCAGCAATCTGTTGTGCCACTCCCTGTCAGCTTGGGTGAGACACTACATGGTGCAAGCTTATAACAAGGTTTGGGTTAAAAAAGAAAAAAGAAAAAAGAGTACCTCGAGCATTCAACAAGAAAGTGATTGCTATGACTGGTATTATTATTGAAAAAGATGAGCTAAAACAAAGGCAGAAGAGATTGAAGACAAATTAGAACTGAAATGGAGCTTGTGTTCCCCTATGCATTTAGACTGAAGATATATCGCGGAGAATACAACTTCTGAAAAACTGTTCCTTTTGTGGTTCAAACACTAAAATGAATCCATAAATGGGTGTAAAAGCTGAAAGAATTCATATTGGGACAGTAGTGTCTATTTAAAGAAAGTAAATACCAGGAAGATACAATTTCAAATGGGGAAGAAGCTGAGTTTTGGGTTGAGAGTGAGTTATCATAAATTAGATGAAGGGGCATGGGGATGAGAGATGGTTTTGTTTGTTTCTTCTTTTCACTTCTAAGCCAATTGTTCAATTGTTCTCTTTGTAACATGTCCATAGTTAAGCTAACAAAACCAGTTGGTTACAGACTAACTGCTGACTTATGATTGTTCATCTGCTCTGTAAGTCATTGATATGCATGACAAGTGGAATATTTCTTCTCTTTATATCCATCTGCTCTGTTGTGTCATGTCACTAGAGTATAAAGCGTAAGAATTGTCTCGTAATGTCAATCAAATTACATTCTTCTGATTATGATATACTCATTTTATGCCAAGAGGCCTTAGATGCAGTAGTTAGTAACTGGAATTAGCTATGGTTACTATCATTATGTTGATAGGTCATAAGTACCTCTCAAGTCTCACCTACATTGTCCATTTTAATTTTCTATAGTACGACTGTTCGCGAACAAATTGCAAAACTTTCTCAAACTTTCCGGTTGACATCAAACATTTGATGAACTTAATGCTTTGCGCGCGTGCGCACGCACTCACTCAAAAAGGAGAAGATAAACTTCATGCTTGTTTTCATGTGAGTTAGTTCATTCCAACAAAACTAGGGATATTGGTACATACTTTTATCATCTTCTTCATTTTAAATGCCGTGATTTATTTTTATAATTTCTTTTCACCTGTGTGTTTTCATTTACTCATACCATTCCATTCCAACGGTAAACTATTCACGTATCATTTCATTCCGACGAAGTGAATATAACGTAAGGAGAATGTATCGAGTTGAAATCTACTTTTGATAGTCGAGTTTGCCTTTCAAATCACTGCAAACCTGTTTTCACAGAAATGGAGATAAGTGCTCTTCCCATTCAAGTAAAAACGCTACAGATTACCAATCAAAATTGTAAAATTAATTTCTCTAGCCAAGTATCCATTCATGACCTAAATTTATCTTTTAAAAAACCCAAGAAAAGATGATGTAAAGTTTCTTGAAAATGTAATCTTGATATAAATACTAGTCTAGTGCAGCATAAAAAGTAAAGGGGTGACCAAATAGTCACTTGTGCTTCTTCATCTTAATTTCTTAAATATTTTAATAAGATTTCTGCTTTTCCACTTATGTGGAAACCCACTAGGGTTATTGTTTTGATATGGGTTTCGAAAATCCATCAGTCCTTTCATTTAGGGGTGCGACCCAGCAGAGATAATACTTTGATGTCTAGTTATCTACATATATCTTGTGTGGAGTATAAGTTAGATATATATGTGCTAATTCAAAAAATTTGAAATTTCTAATATAAAAACAAGAAAAAACAAAAAAGCAAAAAATATCAGAAATTAATTAAATTGTTTTTATCTAGATATGGTCTTGGTGCTATTTTCCTAATTTTCTTATCTATAACCATGGATTCAAGAAAGAGGAATCTGATCAAACACCCACTAGTGATCGAGAAAGAAAGGTTGAAGACAGCCGAAGAAAGTTCTCATGACGCATGACCTAAATCCATATTATAAAATTGTTTAGTATCTGTGTAGTTTATTCCGATTCTGATTATTTTAGCCTTGATATGCATGGGTACATTGACCACATGTCTAATGGTAAGTTTTTTGAACCTCTTTTCAAGACCAAAAAGTTCTCCAGTTAACTGCTGTTCACTTTGAAGTACCATAAGTACTACATTTTGTGCACTTGAAAATTTAGACAACAACCACATTAATTACAAGTGTTAAAAAAAAAGGTTAAAAAGAGAAAAGAAAAATACACTGAGATTATGTTGATTACATGTCATAGAAGCCCAAATGACCTACCAAAATTTTTTATTAAAAGAAGATTATGGAGTTTTAAAATTTCATGGCATTAAAAAGTTTGTCAATTCCATCATTAGCTACCTAGAAGTTGATGTGAAGGTGTCAGATGCACCCTATATAAGTAAGCTTCAACGGTCAGAACCCTTGCATCACATTGGCAAATACAACCAGTTTTCTAGCTTTTAGCAGCTTCCATCACAAGAAGTTCTCTACCCCCTTAAAAAGATTTCTTGTGTATGTATATTCAAGATGAGCGACACAAAAGAAGCTCCTAGTGGATCATCATCATTATCAACTGTTGAATGGAGAATACAGGTTGATGATCACGGGGCGAAGGAGATTTTGGCACATGAGGAGCCAAAGTGTGCAGCTTTTTGCAGATTGTTGCTGGCTTTAAAGGGCCTCATTGTGAAGCTTTTAATAAGAATTTACAGGTTCCTGGAGAAGGCATGGAAAATAGGAGTAGATGACCCCAGAAAATTTGTCCATTGTCTCAGGGTTGGCATAGCTCTTTGTGTTGTCTCACTGTTTTACTATATGAGGCCTTTGTACAAAGGTGTTGGTGGAAATGCTATTTGGGCTGTTATGACAGTTGTTGTAGTTTTTGAGTACACTGTTGGTATGTACTTCAAGTCTTTCAAAAGCTTCATCAAAATCAATGTTTTATTTGTTAGTTACACATGGTTTCCTATGATTTCCCTTCGGTACAAAACTAATGCTAAATCACTACATTGCAGGTGCTACTCTCTATAAGAGTTTGAACAGAATTACTGCAACTTCTGTAGCTGGATTTCTGGCCATTGGAGTCCACTGGATTGCCAGTCAGTCAGGCAAAAGATATGAACCTATAATCATGGGATTTTCTGTTTTCCTATTAGGTGATTAAAAATGCTTTGTTCTTTACAACATAATTATGAAAATAAGAATTCTTGAGCCCCTTCAAATATGGAGACTAACTTTTTTCGTTCTTTCTACCTTTGATATCATAGCTTCTGCAGCGACCTTTTCTAGATTCATTCCGGTAGTGAAAGCTCGGTTTGATTATGGTATTACCATATTTATCCTCACTTTCAGTTTGGTTTCTGTATCGGGATATCGGGTGGAGAAATTGGTAGGCATGGCTCATCAGAGGATATCGACCATCATTATAGGAACTTCTCTGTGCATTATCATAAGCTTGATTGTGTATCCCATTTGGGCTGGAGAGGAGCTTCATCTCCTAATTATCGGTAACATGGATAAAGTAGCAAGTTCTTTAGATTGTAAGTATGAACTTCAGGATAACATATTATCAAATTACCTCTGGTGATAATTAAATTTTAAGACATTTTTCTGACAGAATCCATTTTCATTTTCATTTATAAGGTTGTGCGATCGAGTCTAGTGCTGTCGAGGAAGACACAAGAAATAAAGAAGAATATGCTAAGAATCTGGAAGCTTACAAATGTGCACTGAACTCAAAAGCTTCGGAAGATTCATTGGTATGTGACAACAGCTAGTCATATGTATTATTTTTATTACGTTTTTAAGTATAATTTTTACTAAGAATAGATATGCACGGTGTATTCTTTCACAGGCTAATTTTGCTAGATGGGAGCCTGCTCATGGGCGCTTCAATTTCAAGCATCCATGGAAACAGTACCTTAAAATAGGAGCATCAATTCGCAACTGTGCTTACTGTATCGAAGCACTTAATAGTTGCATTAGTTCAGAAGACAAGGCCCCTGACTTTTTAAAGAAGCATATTAGTGAGACTTGCTCAAGAGTAAGCTCCACTTCTTCTAATGTCATCAGAGAGCTAGCACTGACCATGAAAACCATGCAAAGATCGTCCCTAGTCGATATCTCAGTTGAAAAAATGAACGATGCAGTACGTGATCTCCAAGAAAACTTGAAGTCCCTATCTTGTTCTCTCATTCAACCAAAGTTACCAGAGACTAAAAGTGGTGAAAATGTGAGCAAAAAATCAGTTTTGACAGTGCCTCTAGTGGAAGTGATTCCATTTGTAAGTTTTGCTTCTTTGCTGACTGAAATTACTGGGAGGATTGAAGGGCTTGTGAAAACAGTCAAGGAGCTAGCAAACTTGGCAGATTTCAAAGCTGAGGATGAGGAGAAGCCGAAACAAAGCCACCTTGAAAACAAGATAATTGTACCGGAGAATCCTAATCAACAGAAAGATGGTCATCTATAAATAACCGTGATGATCCTTCAGGGGGTCTGAGTTCATATATTAAGATATAGAACCACTACTAGCGGTTCATCAGTGTAGTTTGTTTCTTGGCCTCACCATTCCCAGCTGACAGAATATTCATACTGGCTCAGAAACTCTTCTGTAGCGTTTTGAACCTATTGATACACGTCATCATATTCACTGCCACCGAGAAACTAGCTTTATTGCAATTCTAAATATTGTTAACTCTGGCACATCATGGTCTGTATAAAAATATTTTTCTTCTTGATGTAATTTTGTGTTTTTTGATTTTTACTTTAATTTTGTGAGGTTCACAAAAATCACTCAAATTAACACCCCCCCAAATTAACAACCATAAGCTCTGAAAATTTGTGAATTATAAGATGATAAAAAAATAATAGTAACAATAACATTGGCATTTATATAGTTTTTCCCTTAAAAAAAAGATATTATCTTTCACTATACAGCTGGAAGATGAGGGAGATGGACCAGGTCAAATGAGTGTTGTAAATGGTGCTGGTGATGGATGCAAATGGGGCTCTAAATTTTGCCATAGCGTAGCATATGAAAACTAATCCACACAATCCGATCAGTAGCGGTGAGAAAAAATTTCTGATCCATCCAACTGCGTCAAGCTTATATTTGGTAATTTGACTATATAATTCATGGTCAACTAATCTCATGCCTATATATAAACAGTATAATTGGTAATTTGCAAATGTTTCGGTCACTTATTAATTGGTGAGACAACTCTCATTAATTGTCTGAATGCAAAGCAAAGGGACAACAACATGACCAAATTATCCTTTTCTTCATTTCTATTATGTTGTCTTGTCTTCGTCATTCTCATCAATGGAGAATGCATCTTAGGCATGACAAGCTCCAAAGCCCATGACAATGTAAGCATGCATCATTTTTAATAATTACAAAATTGACCACTCTGACTCAATTAGTTTGTTTGTTTTTGTTTTGGTGACATGCAAAAGGGAAGAAAATTTGATAAAAACAAATTAATAATTGTTTGTCTTGGATGTAAACAGATATACATTGTGTATCTTGGAGAAAGGCCACACGACGATGTCAATCTTCTTGCAGATTCACATCATGACATGCTGGCGAGTGTAGTCGGGAGGTATTTAAATTTAACACACACACACACATGCATGCATATCGTAAATGATATGTACAAGTGGAAATGAAGCACATCACATGTATTATAATTCCTGCTAATTAATTTGTAATGTAATGCACATTACATGCTTGTTAATTGGTTTCAGTTGTATGCAGTAAGGAATCAGCGTCCAAATCCATGGTGTACAGTTACAGGCATGGATTCTCAGGATTTGCAGCCAGGCTTACCGAGTCTCAGGCAAAATTACTCTCTGGTAACCGATTATTATTTGATATTACAAGTGCCGCGAGCTAGCCAGCTAGCTATATTATATTCTATTATGATTTTGAGTAGTTGATTAATGTCATCGATCAGAGTTGCCGGATGTGATTGACGTGCTACCCAATAAACTTCACAAGTTACATACAACTAGGAGTTGGGATTATTTGGGTTTTCCTCTCCAACCGCAATCACCTAATACTCTTCTCGAAAAAGCTAATTTGGGTGATGGAACCATAGTTGGCATCCTTGATTCGGGTAACGTACATACATCTCCATCAATCTCGATCCATCCGTATTTTAGTTTCTTCGCTGCACCTCCCAGATAGATATGTACGTTGTAACCATATATGTATGCAGCATTAGCAAATCTTTCTCGACATAACAATATATATGTGTGTGTGTGTGTAGGCATTTATGTAGCACCATCGTTCTCTGACGAGGGGCTAGGGCCAATTCCATCTCGTTGGAAAGGGTACTGTGTTTCAGGAGGTGCGTTCAAGGCGTCAACAGACTGTAACAAAAAATTAATTGGGGCTCGCATGTTTAAGGATGGAGTGGAAGAAGAAACAGGAATGAAGCCTTCACCTGAATTTGATGACATATCTCCACTAGACATGGAAGGCCACGGGACTCACGTAGCAGCTACTATAGCAGGGAGTTACGTGGAGGGGATTAATTACCTAGGCCTAGCCGACGGGACCATCCGTGGCGGTGCACCGCGAGCTCGAATAGCCGCGTACAAAGTGTGTTGGAACACTGATGTAGCTTCTAAGGTTTGTTCATCGGCTTCAGTATTAAGAGGGTTTGATGAAGCCATGAAAGATGGAGTTGATTTGATTTCAGTTTCGCTTGGAACAGATACTATTGATCCTCTGAGTTTAGAGGTTGACAAGACCAGGAATCCCTATGCTATTGGATCTTTTCATGCTGTTTCTAAAGGCATTTCTGTTATTTGTTCCGCTGGAAATAGTGGACCTCACCCCTCTTCTGTTATTAATACTGCCCCTTGGGTGATAACTGTTGGTGCTAGTACAATTGATAGAACTTTTCCCACGCCTATCACACTCGGAAACAATAGAACTTTTATGGTACGTACTACATACATACATATGAAACAATGATGCAACTTTTATGTACGTACGTACTACATACATATTGATAACTTTGTGGAATCCATTAACCGATAATTTAAACCAACTTATCAATCAAATTTTGACTTATGCTGCATGCTATATGATGACAGATGATCGATTTGCAATTATTTGTAGGGCCGTTCCTTGAAAGTAGCAGATCAAGAGCAAGATCAATTCATAACTATGGTGTACGACCCCAAGAGGTTCGTCGCTTCAATTATCTTTATATACTTCAAATATTTTGGCTTGTTATTCTTATAGGTAAATGTAGCAAATTTTGTCATGACATGTAAAGTTTGTTTCGTCCATTTCGCTAGTAGTACTACCAGCAAAGCCACTAATATAATTTTCTCGTGTGGGTACTGGGTAGTAGTGGCGGATGGTATGGCTATCGACTACTACTGGTGACAGTTGATGATGCCACTATAAAATTATAAACGAAATATGCACACGCATTCTTTTGATAACTACTACATGCATGATAATGCAGTGTTCACTGTGAAGACCTCAAACTTACTCGTGAATTGGTGGCCGGAAAGGTGTTGCTATGTTTCACCGTTAATGCCGGCTTTGAAATAGAAAACACTACACTAAACCTAAATGACACGGGTGGTGCTGGGTTGATTATTGCAAAAGAATACAGTGATTCACTGATTCCATGCTCACCGAACATGCCATTTGTTGTCGAAGTCGATTTGGATGTGGGAACTGAGATGCTACGCTACATCAGATTCTGTATTAATGCTCAGTACGTATATATATGCACTTACCTTATCTACATTTTGACAATCTATATATGTTGCCATTACTTAATTAATCTACTGATTGAATTCTGATCGTTCTGTGTATGTATAAAGATCTGATCCAAAAGTAAAGGTGGGCATGGCTACTACTTACCAAGGCAAGCCTGCTCCGCCGACTAAAGTTGCTTATTTCTCAGCTAGAGGGCCTAATTCTGTTGCACCAGTTATTCTCAAGGTGTGTACATATATGGAGTAAATCACACACACAAAAACAAAATTATTATGGTTATGCTGAAAGATTAGGATGCTTTTCACAAAGACTCGACATTACTAGCTGGACAACAGTGAACTACCTAAGAGATCTCCATATTTATTCTCAAGTGATTTCATATATTCTCATAATCCATATTTAGGTGCATTAAAATGGGAATGTATCAATTAGTTCTATTATTTCTGGTGTTTAAGGGTGGGTATAACAGCACCCAAAGACTATCAGGTTTCATATGATTGCAGATTAATTTATATACTAGAGGTAGAAGCTTTAACTACTGATGAACATATGGTGCAGCCAGATATAATAGCCCCTGGCGTGAACATCTTAGCTCCATATGGAGGAAAAGGCTATAACATGATGTCTGGAACGTCGATGTCAGCTCCTCACATTTCAGGCGTTGTAGCACTCCTCAAAGCATTGCATCCCAATTGGTCTCCGGCAGCTATAAAATCAGCGATTATGACCACGGGTATGTGATATATATCTCAATTCTAAAATTATAGACGCATTTCAACTTTATAAAGTCAATTTAGCTTTTGAAATTATAGAAATGGTAATTAATAATATTAGGAACCTAATGCATAATACTTCTGCTTAACATTAGGGAAATCATTCCCTTGTGTCAATTGTGTTCCATAAATTGATTCGAAAAAACAAACAAGCGCGAAAAAGTACAATGTATCTATATGTACGAATTTATTTATTTGTTTTTGACATATAACAACCAAGTTAAACTCACTCAGCGACTGAGGATGCTAAATTATTTTATGCAGCATGGAACACCGATCCATATGGTTCTCCAATATATGCAAGGGAAACTATAGCAACTCCATTCGATATGGGCGCTGGCCTTGTAAACCCAAACGCTGCCATGTATCCAGGATTGGTATATGAACTTGAACCAAACGACTATTTACATTACCTTTGTGCAATGGGATATAGAAAAGCTGGAATCTCCAGAATAGCACAATCGAAATCAGTTTCGTGTCCCAAAGAAAGTACATCTGACAAATTATCGGAGCTTCTTGATCTGAATTTGCCATCAATTACAATTCCATATTTATCATGTGACCAACCCACAACCGTTAACCGAACTCTCACAAATGTTGGAGCTGTTGACTCTGTATATAAAGTTGTGGTTAAGCCACCGATGGGCATAGATGTAACAGTTGAGCCTAAAGAGTTGGTGTTCAACAATGTAACTAGGCAAAATTCATTTGCAGTAACCTTCCGCTCAACATCCACAGCTACCACAATGTATAATTATGGTAGCTTAACATGGACCGACGGCACGCATTATGTCACAAGTCCCCTGTCTGTAAGAGTAGAACTTGAACATTTTACCTAATTGTGTACTGCAGGGAACTGACCGGAATATATATATATATATATATATATCTTTGTGCAATGCTTTTTGGTTTCATAGAGTAGATTTTGATGCAACTAGATGACTTAATGATTGATGCACAAATTGTATTTTGGAGTTAAAATGAATTGAATATGAGCAATTCATTATGCCTAATTGGTTATAATAAATCAAAAATGTTAAATTTCAAATTAAAATTAATTATTTTGAATGCTTTTCACATGGTATATGAAATAAATTTACGCGTCAACCAGCTTCTCAACGAAAACTATACACAGCCATCCGGCTGGAACACCGTCTCCTTACTGAAATTTTGTTATCTAGCTACAATACAAAACTAATCTAGAATCTATTATCACTTTTTTTGTCACTTATATCTCATATTAATATTATGTATATAATATCACAAAATTTTCATTTTCTATGTCTCATTTAATATATCATAGCATATAATCTTCATTATTAAAAAAAGAAAGAAAAAGATACTACGTTAATTTTATACTAGAACATAATACAAGAAATGAGACAGAAGAAGATAGAGAACTTAGAAAAATTACTCCTCCCTTTGAAAAAGAGCGCAACACTTGAAAATGGAGTTATTTGCATAAAGCTATATTTTTAAAACTTTGTAATTACAATCCTTTTATCTTATAACTCATTGAATATTTATAATAAATTTCATGAAAAAATTTATAATTTAAACATATAATTATCAATCAAACATAAAATATTAAATATCCACAAAACCTTTATCAAACAAACTTGTAGTATATTACCATAATAAAAATTGATGACTGCTTAAATACAAAATTAATTTAAATACGGAATAAGCTGTTAGTTGTGTTGAATAAATTGTGCCACAACGACAACATTAAAGAGGAGGACAATTTCGTTAATATTGCGAGTAAGTGCGGACATTTCTGTCAACCAAAACCAAATAGTAGGAGTAGTATCCCCTGATTATGATGAGATGATCTCTCTCGTTGAAGAAACCAATCCCAAAAACCCAGTTAGTTACTGAAACAAAAACCAAACAATTTTCTTCTTCTTCTTCTAATTCAAAATCATTACTCCTTTCTTTCTTCTCCAAAACCTACCCAGTGCTCGCCATCGCTGAATAATACTGGCATACAACTAAAGATCGACAATTTACACAGATATGGTTGATGTTGCGGATAAAGTAGCTTATTTTCAAGCAATCACGGGCCTCGAGGACGCCAATTTGTGTACTGAGATCCTCTCCGCCCATGGCTGGGACCTCGAACGAGCGATCTCCGCCTTCACTTCTACGCCTAACTCCGACAATCCTCCGCCCACCCCTACCGACCTCCCTGACGTCGGAACCACCGTTAATTTCGATGAACGGACTTCTGGATTAGGCGCCACTGGTCCGCCGCCGCCAGGAATTGCGTGGAAGCTAATCACACTACCGTTTTCCATTATTTCAGGTGGTCTAGGGTTAATTTCTGGCGCAATTGGAATCGGTATGTGGGCGGCGGGAGGTGTTCTCTCCTATTCGCTTGGCATTATTGGGATTACTGGTGGTCGGAACGGTGAATCGTCGACTCCGTTGGTTTCCTTGTCGGCTGCAGCATCAGAGGCATCAGGTTTCGTGGCGGATTTCGATAGAGTTTATGGAGGGACCAGTCGTCCCAATTTCGTGGCGGAAGGTTTTATGGACGCTCTTCAGAGGTCGAGGCACGAGTACAAGCTGTTGTTTGTGTACTTGCACTCGCCGGATCATCCAGATACCCCGGTGTTCTGTGAGGGGACTCTGTGTTCAGAGCCCTTTGCAGCTTTTGTGAATGAGAATTTTATTGCTTGGGGTGGGAGTATCAGAGCAAGTGAGGGTTTTAAGATGAGTAACAGTTTGAAGGCTTCCAGGTTTCCTTTTTGTGCTGTTGTCATGGCTGCCACCAACCAGAGAATTGCATTGCTTCAGCAGGTAACCTCGCGTTAATGATCAAACTTCATTTAAGTATCACTATTGCTTCTCTAATTAGCTCTTGCAAGTAGTATGCTTATAAATGACAAAACTTGAACAGACTTGTAGTTGAAAAAGTGAAATGATTTCTTATTGCCTTTGTTGTATTATGTAATTTATTCTGTTGCAAGATCTCATCGTACTAGTAGGATTTAATTATGAGATGGAGTTTGTCTTTTACGTGAGAAAGAAAACGTGGCCTCAAATGTTTGAGGTTCTGTTGCAACTTAGCGTGACCATTTTGGCTTTTTTATAATGTTATGTTCTCAAAGACTGCTGACATGCTCCATTCAAATATGTACCAATGAAGCCTTTATGATTGCTAGCACATGGAGCACAAATAGTGTAAAACGAGTGGTGAGGTTGCTGGACATGATTAGGGTTTTAGAAAAAGTTGGACTAAATGTAAATGCATCTATTTGTTAAAAGTTGTTTATCTATAGAAGTTCACTGAAATTGTCAATGCCTTTCGACTCACTCGAAAGAAGCAAATATTTTGTGTAGTTAGTATCATGAAGTTGAAAATTTTAGTGTTCTGTTTGTGAATTTTATGGGTAAGGAGCTCTAAGGATTAACTTCAGTAATAGAAAGAAAAAGAATTTGGAAAGTCATTTTTGTAGTTTTGTTTGAGATTAACAAAACGTTACCTTTTCGGTTTTATGTTTGTACGTTGATAGGCAAATAAAGAAAATTTTATTAATAGTATATTTTACTATTGCGCCCTTAAAATAATGAAGAAGATTAGTAAACATATGCTTAACTGCTCAAGGTAGATTGTGGTCAAAAAGTGTGTCTACCTTTGTGGACAAGTAGGACGAGGTGGGGACTCTGTCCCGCTGAACTTTTTTTTAAAATAATATCTAGAGTACTTTCATCGTTCCAAAATTAAAGATGCACTTCTTTGATTTTAAAAAGAGTTCAATTTGAAATTGATACATTTGTGAAATATTTTTATTATAAAGATATTACTTTTAGAATTTATCATTACAATACTCTTATTTTATCATTATTTGAATATTACAAACAAATTTCTCTTAAACAATTAATCTTTTGTAGAATAAATTTCAATAGTTTTGAAGTGAATATTATGAAGTACGTAAAAATTATTGTTATGTATAAATTTTTCTATCTTAGAGTATAATAGATCTGATTTTAGAATAGTATATTTTGGAACATAGAGCATTATAATTTAATAAACTTCAGACCGAAAACTGAAGAATAGTAGAGCAATATTGTGAATCTTTTGAATTCAATCATTTTTTTAAATTATAATACATTAGCACATCAACAAATTCGTTTTTATTGCACATTTAAAATCCCCCCCCCCCAACCCCCCCAACCCCACACACACACACACCCAAAAGTAAAATCCTGCATCCTCCAGTGAGGGCAGTTGTGGGGTAAAATAATGAAGTTCCTGAAATCCATTTTGTTTATTTCTTTCCTATCAATTTGCTTTGGAAATTTTAAGGAAAGTGGGCCTAGTTCCTAGCTACAAGGTAAACTAACGTCCTTGGCTTAATTAAGTCAATAATAATCTTATTATATAAAATGATATGTAACCCATAGAATTTATATATAAAACTACAATTTTCTTATTATTTCTTTAGTTTTAAAAACTCCCAACATATATGCAAGTCCTTTGAGCTCTATAGTTTGTTTGGCAGATTTATCATACTTGCTTTCTTATGAGGCTTTCTTTTTTATAGGAGTCTCGAAATAGTTAGTCTACTCTTTGTTTCAGATCTTCAATTGCATTTCTTTTTCAAAATATGAACTTAAGAATTAAAAATTAGTGCACTGTTGAACTTGTATACAGAAGTGCTACTTGGATGGAGGAAAGCAGTATTTAAACTATAAATAGCATGGTGGAACTATGCCATATTTCCATACATGCTAATAAACTTTGAAGGAACTGCCCGATCCTTTGGACCTATTTAAGGAGATAGTTGTTATGTACTCTCTATACATTTCTTTTCTGATGAAGTGTATTTCACCTTGCACCTAGATGTTCTATCTTCTACAGATTTTGAGATGGTTTATTTTATTTTATTTTTTTTGTTTAAGCAGATGTTCCCTACTTCGTCTTGTAGTATTGGGTATATCTCATTGCTGAAGTTTTTAATGTTTGGTGCATCCCTTTCAGTCAGGACAATTTAATGTAAATAAATTTCTATATTATATATTCAGATATTCGTACATACCAAGGATTGAAAAAAATTTCGATACTAGGACTGAATTGGGGCAATTTTCACCTTGTGGATAAAATAGCATAAAAACCATGTGGTTCTAATAAGTAGTCATATCAAAAACTGGTTATGGCATGTGTGGGTGGGTGGGGCTGTGTGTGTGTGAGAGAGAGCACATGTGGGTAAAGTGAGAGATATACATTACTACATACTCATATCGTCTGCATTTCATGAATGGTGCTTTTGTTTTTCCTCTTACTACCACCCTGTTTTGGAGTTTAATATGGACAAAAAGGGAGAGAAAAGGATTTAACTAAAAATTAGGAGCAGTCCTCTGAGTTTTTAAAGGAAAGAATTGGAGAAATCTTTGAAGGATTCTATTTCCCTTCTTTTTCGTCTTAAGGAAGAAGAGAGAGAAAATAAGGGTTGACCTCCTTCAGAACAAATTTTTTTTCCCTTTCGGGAAGAAAGGTATAGAACAAGAACTTTATTTTGCCTATTATTATTATTTTTTTCTTATACTCTTTTTCTTCTTCTTAATATGAGTTCATTGACTGCCAAAAACTAGTTTGAGATAAAGACAATGTTGATGCTGAAGACGGGCTTTTGCGAGTCCAAAGACAGGTACAGGCCAGGCCAGGCCTACTTTATGGCAAGCCTCAGACTGTCTACAAGGAGGCTGGGCTTGACAGGTCAAGTAGAAGCCCTTTTTAGGCCCATATATTGTGTTGCCTTGACCTAGCGCGGTCGGGCCAAATTAGTCCTGGTCCTTGATTCCTTCTGAGAACCCATAGTACTCCCATATGTGTGGATTTGTATTATTTTTTCTCTTCTAAGCAGGGAATTTTAGAAATTTTGCTTAGAAAATTTGTTTCTGTTCTACATTCTTATTTGTACCATATTGCAGGTTGAGGGACCAAAGTCTCCTGAAGAACTTCTTGCGATGTTACAAAGGGTCCTTGAAGATAGCTCTTCTGTTCTTGTTGCAGCAAGGGCTGAGGCAGAAGAAAGAAGAAGCAACATACGTTTGAGGGAGGAACAAGATGCTGCTTATCGAGCGGCGCTTGAAGCTGACCAAGTATGTTACTCATGATCATTTATGTGTATATATATAGTATGTTCCTATACATTTACTATACATTTTTCTGATATTAACCTCTATTTTCCAAATGCCATAACTTTACATACTAGAGAAAAGTTGGAGTTCCTTTGAATTCTTATAAATTGTACCTGCCACGTCAGGCCAGGGAACGTCAGAGAAAGGAAGAGCAAGAGCGGCTGGAAAGGGAAGCGGCTGAAGCTGAGAGGAAACTGAAGGAGGAAGAGGAAGCTCGTGAAAGAGCAGCACATGAAGCTGCTGAGAAAGAAGCAGCATTAGCTAGATTGAGGGAGGAAAAAGCCATGGCATTGGGTGCTGAACCTGAAAAAGGACCTGAAGTCACTCAGGTAATCCATATTGTTTTGACGTGTTTTTTCTCATAAACACATTGTATTCTGAGACGATGTTCATGATGCTGCAGATTTAGAACACCACCTAAAGAATATCAATTTCCATGCTTGTTGTTTACAAGGGAGAAATAATTAAGAAACTGCATCACATAGATTTCCTGATATGAATTGAATGTTTCTTTTCACTCTTTCTTGGGTAAAACAATTTAGTTGTATCAACCTGGTAATTCTTTTCCTGTGATTTTTTGAACCATCTAGATTTTGGTGAGGTTCCCAAGCGGCAACCGCGAAGGAAGGAGGTTTCTTCGTACTACAAAACTACAGTCTCTATATGATTATGTTGACTCTTTGGGTTGCTTAGAAGCTGAGAGTTATACCCTTTTCTCCAATTTTCCTCGTGTTATGTACGGCCAAGACAAGCTGTCATTGTCCCTGGAAGAAGCAGGATTACATCCTCAGGCCAGCCTTTTTGTGGAGATCAACTCGTAAGAACAATGTATCTGATGCAATGTTGAATGTGATTGAAGCAAAAGCAGATAATTCTTGATCTGACTTTCTGTTTCAAACTGATTTAGTAATGATACAGTTAGACAAGAAGGTTCCTGTTAGCATGTGAATGTTGATAATCTTCATTGCAGATCAATTTAGAAATGCCCCAATGTGGAATGGGTTTAAATAATCATATAGTATTACCTGCAAGTACATCAAGAAATGATATAAGCATGCCTGATTTGTTATTTGATTATTTGTCTGCTATATTGTTGGAAATGTTATAATTTGAAACACAAGCAGACGAACGAGCTCTATACGCTAACCCTTGCAGTCAGCATTTGTACATTTCGTCTCAGCGTTTTAGCATTCCAGCCATCTCCGGTTCTATCTACATCAAATCCCAAAAAGTTGCAAACCACCAAAATACCAACTTTTTTCTGTAAGCCGTCTTAATCCAATATACATTAAAATTTCAACAAAATAATTTTTTTATTATATTAAATATTGTCAAATTCTTGACAGAATTTGAATTTTATGATTTTATAATTTAATACAAACAAAACGAAATATTGTTATATTTTTTGGAATAGAGAAAATACGATTTTTTTTTTAACTTCATTATTTTGCAGAATGAGAGCATACTGTCAGAAGAAATTGTGCTGTCAAAGTAATTAATTTTGCTAAAAGTAGTTTTATCACTAAAACGGGTCATTTAATGTTGGGTTCATCATTTATAGTGAGTTTATGTTATACTCTTGAAGTAACAAACAACAATTATCATTCTTTCCACGAGAGAGTGGAACTATTTTCAAAGATGAAATAGTCTTTTGCTTGTTTCTCTTATGTACTTAAACCATCCCTTTGCGACAAAAGAATAAAAAAATGAAACTACTTAAATCCTCTTATATAAGGTAGGAGTATTATACAATTCTCGGTAGCTAACTGTTTGATCTATTTTTGGCCTTCTTCAGCCCAAAAGTGCACAATCATGTTGCTCGGTTATTCGTCTTGGTTCATTTTTTGTTACCCCAATTAAAACTTAATGAATACAAAGACAGAACAACAGATACTTCTGCAAAAGTTGAAAGCGAGGTGATTGAATAATATGGAGGACTTGTGCACCTATGAAGGACTTGGACCACCAGTCAAGCTTACAGATACTCTTGCAAATCCCCAAAAAAGAATAGAATATAAACAAACACACACCCAAAAAAAACAAAAAAAGAAAAAGATTATCTTCAGCTCAGTAAGCAAAGATCCTTCACCTATATCTCTGCCGCTTAGCGGTTGAACCATCAGTCTGATTAGGCTGTCCTTCAAAGTCTGCACTATCTTCATCGAGTTTCTCCTTGGGACTATTTTGACCATGGCATAGAGAAATATCCTCTAGTTTAATTTTCACAACATCAGTTCGAACGCCAACATCAGTAGCATACCTACTCATGCAATACATTCCAGTCATTGCTGCGGCCACACCAACAGGACTCGACATAAGCAATTTAAGAGCTGCTGAAAAAATTGCTGCCAGTGGAGCACCTACGACGCAAGATGCCTGACCACCCCTTCCAAGAGCAGATTGGTCGAGAACCAGAAGACCTGTCTTGCAGTATACAGCAAAGTCCTCACAGTTGTTTCTAAACACATCATAATTTCCAAATCCGTTTTGAAGCAAATACATGGCTCTGTGAATCACTTCTTCCGGTAGGTCAGATCTTGCAGTGGTGCATGTACCACCTCGAAGTTTGATAAGAAAAAGCGTTGGGGCAACTCCATACTCAAAGCAGTACAAGGATCCATTGCCAAGGAAACAATCCAAACAAGAAAGTAGTACTCCGCTCTTGGGTTGTTGAAATCCACAGTCAGGAAATTTCAAACAGGTTGATGAGGCCTTTGATTTTAATGAAGAAAAACCAAAAGGAAAGATAGAGCCAGAAGTAGAACTGCCAACAGAGGAGTTTCCACTGGAACCAATATCTGGTTCACGCATAAAGTGGACAACCTTGCATCCACCAACATAGATACCTGGCATTGGGGAATTATGTGGCGTTACAGAAACAGAAAATTTCAGCTGTGAGTTTCTGTGTCCAGTCAAGGAAAAGCACAGAGCTTCCATAAACACTATACAAGGAACTAGTATTTAACAAGCTGCAGAAGTTTTCCACGTTGTGTGGGACTTTCTTTTATCATTTGGTAGCATGATACGCCAAAATCCATTCAACGGTAGGTTTTGTGATTAAGAACAGCATCAACAGCCTGGCATTGGGGAATTGTTTTCTTTTTATTGTAAATCTTTTTTTCTCTATACTTTTTGCTATCATATCAGATACCCAGGGAAAATTTACACACGGAATGAAAAAGAGAATTATCCCAAACAAGTTAACTGCTTGAGAGGGATTGAAAGAATAAAGAACAGATACAGCAAGTTTTGTCCTACGGACTTTAACAAATCATTCTATTGACCAATTTCAACGTGCCTAACACTTCTTCAAATTAAATAACAATGCCCAAATTCAGGTTCTAAAATAGTTAACTAGGCCGCAAGCTAATCCATTTGAGTAGATCAAAATGTCAATAGCGACTTCCAGATGCCACCATTGGGATTTACTTAACTTTCTTTCCCACATAGTCGGTGAAATCTTTAGTATCATATATACATGTGTCTGTAAACACGTGCAAATTGCAGTCAATATAAACCGTATGAAGTAAATGACTACAGAGCTTCCTTATAAATCACCGTATCTAAAAATTATTTTGAGCCCTCGATCATATACCTATGAAATAACTATTGCATTTACCAAGATTCAAAATTTTGAGTAGTATAACGAATCCCTTAGACAAATGAAAATAAACGTATAACAAAACCTAGAGAAAGGAACAATTAAGAGTAGAATCAAGCAAATGTAGAAGAAAAAAAGGATAATAAAAGATGAATTGCAGACCGTGATGGGAGTAAGCGAAGGCGGCTCTCCAAGTATAGATGTGGTCTCCCGCTAAGATCTCACTCTTTTCTACTTTATGAGACACTACACCCATCTCTCTCTCTCTCTCTCTCTCTCTCTCTGTAGTCGCTTACCAATCAACAAAATCTTCTGTCATTTCATTCCGAAACTGAGACTTCATGTACGGTTTATCTCAAACCTACGCAACCGTTTTGATCGGTTTTTTTCTTTAAAATAAATTACCAAATAAAATCTTTCAATTTTATTCAGATTAGTCGGTTTTTCCCATTTTATATACATCCGTAGTTTGCTTAGCATTAGATTATATTTAATATTGATTTTAGTTAAATTTCTAAAAAACTTGATATTTTTGGTCATTTAAATACCGCAAGTTTAAACTTAGAGATAGAAACAAAGATGACATTTAGTTGTTCTTTTTTTTTTTTTTGTTATATAAGAGGTTATTGCAGTTAAATTTTAAAAAATTTGATTTTTTGGTATATTTAAGCATTACAAGTTTACAACTTAAGGATAAAAGAGATAGTAAATAACCAGTAAAACTAATGTTCGAGTCAACCTTTTGGTCTCTTTATTCGTTGTTATATAGTACTTCTTTTGTCTCATTTTATTTGATAAATTTTTTATTTTGGAATGTCACAAAATCTTGATAACATAATTAGTTAGAAAAGTTATTGTGTTGTTAACCTATTAAATTACCTTTTATTAAAAGGTAAGACATTTAAAATAGATTTTCATTAAAAGGTGTATTTGGAGAGTAATGACATTTCATCATTGCAAAGATACCATTTTTTTAATCCAATTGCAAAATATATATATATATATATATCAAATAAAATGAGATAGAGAGAGTATCAAATTTTTATACAGAGTATAATTTAAATTGTACAGAAATGATAAAAATTTAAAATTTTTCCAAAATATGTCAAATAATGAAATTACATTTATCATTATGATTTGAGGATTTTGTAAGTTCCCTTACTTTCTTTTCAACTTTTACTATACTTATAAAATCCTAAAATTTAAATTAATTTCTTTTTATTGTCATTTAACATATGTTACAATAAATTTTGAAACTGATAAACGGTAATGATTAAATGCTAAATTTTATCGTCAAAAGTGATGATATCTATGTATGTGACACTATCAAATCTTGGATCAGTTGATGTTCTTTAATATTGTCAAAAAAAAAAAATATTGTAAAAAGAGCTCACACACTATCTACAACAACTTTTATAGTGAACTTTAAATATCAAACCTTTGAAAAGGAACAATCATATTATCATCTTACACACTGTCGACACATAGTATCAAATCCTATCCTCCACCTATGTATTGACAAAAAATTTGGAACGACAATCGACTGACTCGTGTATCATCGCTATTTCGATACATTATTACATCTGTGCTACTAATTTAGTGTACAAGTTATTCTTATTTTCACTTTTACTTCATTTAAAAAATTTCTGATTTGAAATATATAAAAAAATAAAACTAATTTGGTGCACTCTTCATTTATAAAAATTTCAATCCTACAAATTGAAAAAATAAGTAAAAATAATATTGAATAAATTTTTTTAATGCTAAATCATTATTTTAACAAATGATATTCCACTCACGTTAGGCCTCAATCTTCAGTCCTAATTCAACTATTTATGGTTTTCATAAACTCTCTCATACAAACATTACTTGGAGCGAAAGGTGCACTACACATACGCAGATACGCTGGCCGCTGGGTGCAAAAAGCAAAAATGAAATTAGCAAATAATAAGGCTGATGTTGATGAGGAGTAGCGTATAATCAGGACCCTTCTTCTGTTAATCCTTCTCTCTCTATCTCCCAAAATTCTGATCCAGCCCTCAATTTCGTCCGTCGATCCACTAGGGTTTGCTTTGCATCTTTAGAATATCGATCAAACTACAAAATTTAAATCTTTTCCCAGATTTCAATCACAATTTGGTCACTCGTTGCACATTTTATTCCCGTGTTCTTCATTACCCTGTTTCGTTCACAAATGGGGGCTTGATTTAGGGTATTATCCCTGATTCTGGCCCCCATTTCCTGCTTTTTTGTTTCGTCGATTTTTTCTTCTTTTTTCTGTATTGGGTATTACTAAAAATCCTAAATTTTTTTAGGTGACAACATTTTTATTTGATGTAGATTTTGAATTTAGGATATGGAGAGGTTTACTGGAAATGCACATATGGATTTGATTTTTATGAGGTTGAAATTCGTGATGTATTCTTTTCGGATTCGATCAGCAATTGACTCGTTTTACGTTGCTTGTGAGGCATTTTCTGAGTACCCTCTTCTTCTTTGATCCCTATTGTTGGAACATCTTGCACTAAGCTTTCTTAATTCTCTTTGCTTCTGTTGTGATTTTCAATTTTTATTTTGTTGGAAATGGTTGCCATGTTGGATTCTGGGTTGTCTTTGTTACCGCCTATAAATGAGATACTTGAATTAAAATCAAAGTCTGGGACTTTTGAGGCTGATGCTGATGTTGTTGAGAAATCCCCTGACGATCGTTATGTTCGGGTAAATATGATTCCACCTCTATGCATTACTGTTTCTTTTTAATTCAGTGAAATGCTATTGAATCTCCATTTGGATAAGATTTTTTATGCTTTGATCACAAATCAGCCTTTTACTTTTTCCCTATGTTAAGGTGAGGAAAAAAGATGTCAAAATGATAGCTTGTTGTTGAATATTATGTTGCTCTAACACTTGTTTGATGTTTTTGACCATGGAAGCAAAATTGATAATACTACACAATAGAAATAATAAGAAAGTTGGAGAATTGGGCTGCTTATCTTTTAGTGTTGGGAGAATCTATATGATAGTGGCAGCTAAGAACTTATATTGCAATAGACCTTATGATAATTCCTTCGTTTACTTATTTCAATGCATCCTCTTAATTAATTTATACCAGACCTATACTGCATTGAACAAAACAATTCTTTTTCTTTTTTTTTTGGGTCACAAAACAAGTCATGTTATTGCTGTTAGTTCTCCTTGAGCAAGACTTTCTGTTGCTTTATGAATTTAGGTTGTTCAACTGTATGTGCTTTTGTTATATTTCACTGTTTCTTTTTCTTCCTTCAGTATAATGAAATCCTGGGGAGAGGAGCATTCAAGACTGTGTATGGTTCCTACACCCGTCTCTGTTCCGCATTCTGTGAATTGTCTAGATTAGTGCCTTACCCAGTAACTTTTTAGCGATATAGATTGAAATCACTTTTAAACTCAACTAACTCTTTCTTTTTCTTCTGTGGTGTTCTGTCTAGATATAAGGGGTTTGATAAAGTTGATGGAATAGAAGTTGCATGGAACCTGGTGAATATGGATGATGCATTGCAATCCCCAGAACAGTTGGGAAGATTATACTCTGAAGTTCACCTTTTGAAGACATTGAGACATGATAATATTGTCAAGTCCTACATCTCTTGGGTGGATGATGAAAAGAAAACTGTCAACATGATTACTGAACTATTCACTTCGGGGAGTTTGAGGCAGTGAGTCTCATTTTATATGATATTTTGGTAATATTCATCTTGTCACCTATAATTTGATTTATTTTACCTTTGACATCTAGATATCGTAAGAAGCACAAGAACGTTGATTTGAAGGCCATCAAGAACTGGGCTAAGCAAATTCTCCGAGGTCTAGACTATCTTCATAGTCAAAATCCGCCTATAATTCACAGAGATTTGAAATGTGATAATATTTTTGTTAATGGAAATCATGGAGAAGTCAAAATTGGAGATCTCGGGTTCGCAACGATCATGCAGCAGTCTACTGCCCGCAGTGTCATTGGTAATTATATTACTACTATCTGAACTAAGTATCACTAATAAAAAAACTATTTTGATGTGTGTGTGATAATCATCTGATAGGTACTCCTGAATTCATGGCTCCAGAGCTTTATGAAGAGGAATACAATGAGCTTGTTGATGTATATTCTTTTGGCTTGTGCCTACTAGAGATGATTACTTGTGAATATCCATATAGTGAATGCAAAAATCAAGCCCAAATATATAAGAAAGTCACTTCAGTAAGTTCAATTATTAGTTTATAAAGTATATACTACATCTTTGATAATAAGTATTTGATAATCTCCCTATATTTGATCTTTGATGTAGGGAGTCAAGCCAGCTAGCCTTAATAAAGTCAAGGATCCACAAGTAAAACAGTTTATTGAGAAGTGTCTAGTCCCAGCATCGCATAGATTGTCTGCAGCAGAGCTCTTGAAAGATGCATTTCTTTTATCCGAAAACTCTATAAGCTTACCAAAGATTGATCCCCTTACCATGGATATAGATTCTAACTCCAACAAACTTTCGGGTAGCATATGTACAAAAAGCACCATTGAAACTCAAGTTTTATCTTTAGAGTTTCAGAGGTTCAATCAGAGGAATGAATTTTTATTGCGTGGGGAGAAAAATGATGATAACACAATCTCGTTAGCCTTGCGAATTACTGATTTGACAGGTAAAGTATTGCTGCTTTTTAGTGCAACACTTTTCCCCACTTGTGTATGATCTGAAATACTGAATTCTAACAGGTCAAGCAAGGAACATCCATTTTTTATTCTATCTTGATGCTGATACTGCACTTTCAATAGCTGGTGAGATGGTTGAACAACTTGACTTGTTGAATGAAGATGTCTCTTTCATAGCTCAGTTGATAGATGACCTAATTTTGACCATTGTGCCGACATGGAAATCATCATTTGGCCATTCTACTGGTGAAAAGGGTTCTTGTGGGGATTTAGTTGGACCTGCAAATAATTCAATATCAGTGTTGTGTGTTACAGAATCTGGAAGGGCCATGGTTCCCGTGAAAGGGTTTGTTGAAGAGCAGGCATTCTCGCAAATGTCTGAAGGGGTGCGTGAGAATGCTGAAACTCTGTTTGGAGCAACACTGGAAGTAATATCTGCTACTTCAAATGCTACTACTGCTGACCACTTTATCGATGTCTGCAAAGAGTCTTTAAAGATGTATGGTTCTAATAAATGTTCGAGTTCTGATGCAAAGACTTCAGAACTTTCCATAATCAATTCATGTAATGCTATATCTAATTATGTTAGCTCTTCTAGCAACGGTCAGCCAAAAGAGCAGTGTTACAATCTGAAGCAAGAGCTTGATGCAATTGAAACGCGATATCATCAATGTTGTCATGAACTTCTAAGGATGAAGCTGGAGGCAGTTGAACATGCCAGAAAGAGGTGGTTTTCAAAGAAGATGCATGCTTTTTGATTGAGGTTTTAAAACCCTTTCTTTTTTTCTTTTTTTTTTTTTAAGTATTCCTCCTGGAATCTTTTGTTAACGGCTTTAATTGAGAAAGCAATCTGGCTTGTGATTCTAATATTAACAGCTTTTTCGGTCATTCGCTGCTAACAATATTTGGTTTGCTGCAAATTTTATGAAGTGATGGATTTGCTTAGCCCACCTTTGGTATCATGTTTTATACAGTTAAAGCATCTAGAAGTGTAATGTTTCCAAATTTGATGCTAAAATTTTTACTTTCATTTCCAGAATTGGAGATATATTTGCTTTTAGTCACTTACAAATTTATGCTACAAAAATAATCGTTAGAACCAATCTTATGAATCAAAATAGGCTGAGCAGTGACCAAGTTATAACCACCTAATTACGAAGTTCTCTCGCGCACGCTACATCATGATTAAAGTCAATCGTATATTCAAAAACTGAATTTTACTTGCATCTTTTATCTTATTTTGGCGTTAAAAATAAAACTGATGTAATGCATTACTATTAATATCAAATAAATGAAAGTGTATACGACAAGTAATTTACTAATGGGCCAGAGCATTGAAAGAGAAACGAAAGGCTTACGCTTAGCCGAGGCGATAGATAGATGTGGAACACAATTTATCATTGCTAGACGTTAAATTTCTATATTGTCCGTTTTACCAGGATCCGAAAAAAGATTCTGAAAACGAATCATAATAAATGAAGAATCTCTCTTATGTTATTTTTTTAGTGCAAGTACTGAAAAAATTCTTTAAGAAACTACTTCTGTTCCACCATAAAACGAGAGGAAAAGAAAATTAAATTCCCATAATAAACTGCATGTTGGAGAAATTTTCACATATATAATTATACACTAAAATTGGATTTCATTACTTCTCCATCTTTCTTTGGTGCGAAATTAAAGAAGAGTATACATAACGTACGTATATGTTAACGCAGCACGAGGGCCACATGGCCGTCGGATCTACCTAACTAATTGCATGTTTAGCTTTACTTTGACATTTCTAAGATAAAACCTCTGTACGAATTAAATCACCTTCACACAAATTGTAAACAAAAAAGTTGGAGTTGCTTACTTGATCATCTATACATTGTTTTAAAGTTCGCCTACATTTACAATACAAGCAACCCCCCTTCAACCAAAACGTGCTTAAATTTTCTAATTCACCTATGAACATTCATTTACTATAAACCTCTTAAGGGGTTCTTGGTAATTTAATCAATCATCCTTGGTTTTTTTGTCTTTTTTTGGGGTTAATTAAAAAGGAGGCCGATGTCAAGAATTCACACATTCACACACACACTCATAATAAATATAGCTAACAAGACTTGGTTTTTACGTACTTTCACCAAGTTCCATGACATATGCAAATACTTGTGCACTACATATAAAATTAATTATTTTCTTTGATCATTATACACACTTACACACATATTTGAAAACTAGTTTATCTAAATAAATTAAATCATATACTTATAATTTGAACATTAGATGGAATTCTTTTGCATATCTCGACATCTTACATGTACAAAATAACTAAAATATTTATACTATTCATATATATATAGTTCTTAAAGTTCTGGTGGTTATTACTACGTAATATTTTATAGTTGCCACATGTCATTTGAAATTTTACAATGACGCATCATGAATTTTGCGAATACATGTCAATTTAAAGACAATTTCATCCGGATTGTGTAATTTCCAAAAACTTTAAAAACTTTATACACGTAGTTTTTAAAAACTTTCTTTATAAACACCTAAGTTTTATAATCTTCCCTTTTAACTATCTAGGTTCTATAAGCTTGGCGAGGGGGATCCATCTAAAGTGCCGGCATGATTAGTATAACGCCGTGACACCCATTGCACCCCACGGCTTGACAACCACACACAGTTAAGGGAAGTGAAGGAGAGGAGACGACAGACAAATTAACAGATAGATAGAATCCCATAAATCCATGGAAGAATCATCATCATCATCATCTTCGCATGAAATCAAAGCTCCTCTTTGTAAGTCATCTCTAGCTTTTTCTCTTTTAATTTCCAAATCAAACTCCATATATATATATATATGTAGTATGTATTAAATATATATATGCACACGGAGGTACTACTTAATTGATTTGAAACAAATTTGCAGTATCAAATTATGACGATGGCGGTGAGAAAATTATTCCATCAACCAGCTCACAATCCGAGGTGGTGCACAAAGAAGAATATTCGGAGGAGGAAAACTCGCCGGTGAAACAGGTGGCGCTGACGGTGTCGACCACCGATGACCCTTCACTTCCGGTGCTGACCTTCCGAATGTGGGTACTGGGAACTCTGTCATGCGTGCTGTTGTCGTTCTTGAACCAGTTTTTTTGGTACCGGACGGAGCCGTTGACGATAACGGCGATATCAGCTCAGATCGCGGTGGTACCATTGGGTCAACTGATGGCTGCAAAGATAACGGAGCGAGTGTTCTTCAAAGGAAGGCGGTGGGAGTTTACGTTAAATCCGGGGCCATTTAATGTGAAGGAGCATGTGCTCATAACCATATTTGCGAATTCCGGCGCCGGCTCTGTCTATGCCATTCATGTGGTTACGGGCGTTAAAATATTTTATAAGCAGCACATCACTTTCTTCGTCTCCTTGATTGTTGTCCTAACTACACAGGTTCCTTCATTAATCACTATACTTAAACTTAATTCCTTTTTAAATACAACCTCCGGTTTAAAATTTTTAACCGTATATTTTAAATTATAAAAATTTAAAATTTTTAAATTTAAGCCAAAATCAACTGATGTATAATAATTGCGTGTATATATGTATGAACCTCGGCACGGAGTAGTCTTGAACCAGTTGTATCGACTTTAATGAAATTATTATTGTTAACGTTGGTTTTGAAACTTGTAAATAATTTGTCAGATTCATATGATAATGGTACTCCGTAGTAATTTTGGACGTGGTGTATAGATGCATTTATTAGGCATATGCAGAGTAAAATAATTATATATATGACTCGATGATATATGTATATCAGTATATATAGATGATTTTATTTTATATATTGAAACGAAAGAGTTGAATGGTAGGTGTTGGGCTTTGGTTGGGCTGGTATATTCAGAAGGTATCTGGTAGAGCCAGCGGAGATGTGGTGGCCCGCCAATCTTGTCCAGGTCTCCTTGTTCAGGTAACTTCTTTTGTCCTTTTCCTATTTTTAATTATTTCCAACTAAGTGTGTTAAGGACCTCATGTAAAGTTTCCGACTATGATTGACCGTTAAAAAGAAGGTAAGGGCTCCGACGACAGTGAAATTTTTTGAATTCCGTTGCACTTCTCATTGTGTAAGAAAAAATTGGAGATCGATTTAACTTTAATTTAAATTGCAATAATAATATCTTCTTTTAGGCATAAACTCCTCTTTACTCAATTTTAGGCATTTGCTAGCTAATCTCGATCACAGTACTTGGATCAATTATTGATGTTGTCACCATTTTATTGTCGTTGCACAATAATTTGTACGGCAAATCATTATGTCGTTGCACTATAAACCGATCAGCTATATCTTCAATGTTTATCGTCGTTTTCATAAACAAGTGTCATAACCCTTAAATAATCTCCTAGTCCAAAACTATTTTTTATTAGTTGTTTTTTTAATTCAAATTGTACGGACCAAGATCAGTTATTAATAAGCATAATAGCATTAAAAAAAAATTATGTTATATCATGATTGCTCCTGTTTAATATGTATGGAGAAAATGAATACTTATATTTCCTTAAAACATGCAAAGGATAACAGAGGAAAAATAGTTTTGTCTTTGTCTTGAAATGTGAGAAAAATAAGTAAAAAAAAAAAAGAGAACCAAATTTTAGAAAAACAACTAAATAAAAACGGATGGAGTAGTAATTAAAGCTTTTCTTTTCTACAGATGAGCATATGTTTCTTTCTTTCTTTTTTCAATGTGGAACATTATTATTCGCCTTGTTTTCTCAACACATATCACATTACCTTAAAACTTCAAACTTATGCATTATTTTTGTTAAATTCCTGACCTTTTCTTCTATTTTCCAATATATTTGATAATTGACTATAAATAATATGGAATATAACGGAAAAAAGATAGATTTAAAGTATGCTCAAACAGTTGACTGACAGTAGGATAATCGAAGTTCGGAGAGTATGATAGATTTTGGAAATTTGCTTGGTTGTTTTTCACACATAAATTTTGAATTGTAATAATTTACAAATTGTTTTAAAAGTAAAAAAAAAAAAACTCTAATGTTGGTTTGATTTACAGGGCTTTGCACGAGAAAGAAGAAAGGCCAAAAGGCGGATTAACTCGTACGCAGTTCTTTGTAATCGCCTTCACCTGCAGCTTTGCCTACTATGTTTTTCCAGGCTATCTTTTCCAAATGCTAACCTCTCTTTCATGGATCTGCTGGATCTTCCCAACTTCAGTTATGGCCCAACAACTTGGTTCTGGACTATATGGTCTCGGGATAGGCGCCTTTGGGCTTGACTGGTCTTCCATTTCTGCTTACCTCGGAAGCCCATTAGCAAGCCCATGGTTTGCCACTGCCAATGTTGCCGTAGGATTCTTCCTTGTTATGTATGTTGTGACACCCATAAGCTACTGGCTAAATTTTTATAATGCCAAAACATTTCCTATATTTTCCGATGATCTCTTCACCACCTCCGGCCAAATTTACAATATTACAACCATTATTGACTCTAATTTCCACCTAGATTCTGCCGCTTATGAACGCCAAGGACCCCTTTACCTTAGTACATTTTTTGCAATGACATATGGTGTTGGATTTGCTGCACTTGCTGCCACTGTTGTACATGTGCTTCTATTTCATGGAAGGTACCAAAAATAACTAGTCAGCATATCATGCACATATATATACTTGTATGTTTTGTCATTGAACTAAATGAATGAATCCTAAAGTTTCTGTTTTTTTGTTTTTTTTTTGTTTGGGTGAAATGTACGTAGTGAAATATGGGAGCAAAGTAAATCAAGTTTCAAAGAACAGAAAATGGACATACACACAAGACTAATGAGCAAGTATAAACAAGTGCCGGAGTGGTGGTTTTGGTGCATTCTAGTTGTAAACATTGCGCTTACAATATTTGCGTGTGAGTATTACAATGAGCAGCTTCAGTTGCCATGGTGGGGTGTGCTATTAGCATGTGGTATTGCCATTTTCTTCACTCTTCCAATTGGGATCATTACTGCCATCACTAACCAGGTATGTAATGATCGATGTGCATATTACCTTGCGATCCATATCTACCCACTACATGTTTGTTGCATATATGTACTTATATATCTGTTTCTCTTTATATATATATATATATATATATATATGACAATATATACATGTTACAGTCACCAGGCTTAAACATCATCACGGAGTACATAATTGGATACATCTATCCTGGATATCCTGTAGCTAATATGTGTTTCAAGGTGTATGGTTACATAAGTATGACACAGGCAGTTACCTTTCTTCAAGATTTTAAGCTTGGCCATTATATGAAAATTCCACCCAGAACAATGTTCATGGCACAAGTTAGTACGATTTTATTCCCTTAATTTTTTTTATTTGTTATTTTGTTATAATTAATTTAATTATAAATTTACGATCATCTGTTAAATTAGGTTCTTGGTACGCTCATAGCGTGTCTGGTGTACTTGACTACTGCCTGGTGGCTAATGGAAACCATTCCGGACATTTGTGTCACAGCAGCTTCTGGTGGCACAGTGTGGACTTGCCCGGGTGATCATGTGTTCTATGATGCGTCTGTTATCTGGGGACTCATTGGACCACGTAGAATTTTTGGAGATTTGGGGACTTATGCAATGGTGAATTGGTTCTTTTTGATTGGAGCGATAGCTCCAGTTCTTGTTTGGGTAGCACATAAGGCATTCCCTAGACAAGATTGGATAACTCTTATCAACATGCCAGTGCTAATTGCTGCCACTGGAAATATGCCACCAGCAACCGCAGTAAATTACTCAACTTGGATTTTGTTTGGGTTTTTATCTGGATTTGTAGTTTTTAGATATAGACCAGACTTGTGGAAGCGTTACAACTATGTTCTTTCTGGTGCACTTGATGCTGGCTTGGCTTTCATGGGAGTGCTATTGTATCTCTGCTTGGGTTTGGAAAATGTTAGTCTTGATTGGTGGGGGAATAAACTTGATGGATGTCCCTATGCTTCTTGTCCCACGGCTAAAGGGGTTGCTGTTGATGGTTGTCCGGTGGTAATGTAGTAGTCAAAGGAAATTTATTTAAGTCATTCTTTTCTTCAATTGTGGCTTCAATTTTTATAAACTATGGCTCATGGATTGAAATTAGTAGTAGAAACTTGAACAAAATTTCGCATTATTTACAGTTAAGGGAGATATAAATTTCAAGATTATTTGGGTTTATACATGTATTTGGCTAATGCTAGAAAAATATACTATTTTTTAAAATTCAATCTACACCGTTTAAGATTAAAAAGAACGGTGAGATTAATTTAAATTTTTTTACCTTTGTTATAATTACAATTTGTAACAAACATAAATTCTCAATTTTTTTTCTTCCTTCGAAATCGTTGATTCATCACTGATGAGAGAGTTTATTGAAAATTCTAAACACATACATATTCCTTTATAATATATTAAAAACGTAAATTTTAATTCCCCCCCCCCCCTCCCAAATTTTTTGTTTGAAATAGTTATGATTACGTTCATGACATGAAGTGTAAGGTTACATCGGCAAAGTTCATGACGATTTCCATTAGCATGTTAAATAGACAAATGACGTATATAGTTTTGCAAGTGTTATACAAAAATATACTTAATTGAGAGTTTCAAAAGCCTATTAATAGCAATGAAAGCGACGAAGAAGACGATTAATACAATTAAAAAAAATTCGTTGGTTACAATTTGTGATGTATGCTGCCAAGTTGTATCAAACTTAAAAAAATTGAAATTTTCATCCACTACGATTTGTGGCGGATAAAGTTTCTAAATTTTTTACATGTGCTACAATTTGTGACGGACGTAAAAAAATTGAGATTTTCGTTTTTTACAACTTTGTAACATATGTAAAAATTTTATCATAATATCTTATTGTCTTTTGTAAAATTGGACGATAAAAATTGAATTTAAATAAATGATATTTTTTCGGATTCCGGCTATGATCGTTCTCCATTATATATATATATATATATATATATATATATATATATATATATATATATTGGTGGCATCCTTCGAGTTTACACGGCGGATTCCTAGGATATTTATGTCTACTCCCTAGTGAAGTGAGCATAATTGTTTCTTTCGATATACTACCAAGTTAACGATGATGCAAGAAAATTGATAGTGTGTAATTTGTGTATAGATTTGTATTATATTTATATTTATTTTGTGTGTATTTTATTTATTGATAAAATATTTTTAAGATACTTTTGTGAAAATAAGTGATACAGGTGGAAATAATGAAAATAAAGGAAAATGAACTAAAAAGAGTGAGAAAAATCAAAGAAGGAAATTGACAAAAAATAAAAATAACAATACGATATGGACATGTAGGCTGGAGCAAGAGATTAAAGAAGTTATCAAATTAGAAAAAAAATCTTCTGGAAGCCAATTAGAATTAGGATTATTTGTAGGATAACAAATATTGTTTATATAAATAGATTAGGGCTACAGTAGTGGGGATCTCTAACTTTTACACAGCAGCCGCCCCTTTTCTTTATCTTACTTTCTACCGCAGATTTTTATATAGTTTTTATTTATTTCAGCATTATGTCTTCAAGTGTTACGAACAACTAAATCCTTTTGGTCAAGGTATTTTGATTTCTAGCCAAGATTAAATGGTTAGACTTTTGTTTTAATTAGTTTTATTTAAGTTTAAGTATTTATTTGATTTATGCGCTATAAACCGTTTATGTTATCATTTAATTTATTATGCAATGTGGCCAGTTGTATGATTTGTTGAATGGTATCTTACTGATTAGAATATGAAGGCCGTTTGGCAGTGTTCTAACAAAGTAACAAATTGATCTTAACTGATAAAGATTTCGGATAAGATTTGTGAAATCAAATTATCTAGTTTAAATAATCTATGGGTGTCCGATTTTATTAACTAGGATAGGGGTCTTTTCATTCATAAAGCAGCCATTAGATTGAATCCTATTAGGGTGTCCGGGGTTGTCTGTTTGATCTAGAGAAATAATCCTAGCAGGGTGTCCGAGAATTACCTATAAAATAAGAAAAAATTGGTTAAATAGAGCGTTTGCCCTTAGTTATAACTCTATCTATTTGAATGAATAAAATTTATATTTCACGTCGATAATCGAAATATTTAGTTATATTGAAAAGTATCTTAGTTAGATTTGTTTCTATTAGATTTCTCATATTTTATTATTCTACAATCTTTATTATTTATAAATTTCATTTTGATTATTATTTTTAATATCTTTCATAATTAATTTCAAAACTCTCTTTTTTGAACAAATAAATAACTGCATTAATTCTGTGAAATCGATCATATTTATTATTATACTGAGTAAATGTAAGAGGATAAGAACTATTATTTTTTGTGATGGACACCTATCAAAGACGGAAGACTGTTGGTCGATATACTACTGTATGTATGAATCATTTGTCTCCAACCGACATCCATAGCTAGAAATCTTCTTCTATCACCAGAAAGAGCTGCTGGTCATGGCAGATGAGGAAATCTGCACCACTTATACAGAGGTCATTGCAGATGAAATTCGAGCTCCACTAAGTAAGTTTTTAAGTTCAAAATTTATTAATACTAATCAATTTGTCCTATTTTCATCCGAGAAAAAAAAAAATCTCAATCTTCTTCTTGTTATTATCATCATCTGTCCGTCCACAGTCTCTGATCTGGGAAGAGAGAAGTTCCTCCCATCAAGCTCACAACCCGAGGTGGTCCCACAAGAAAAACAAGAAGAGGATTATGAAAACTCTCCCATCAAACAGGTGGCGATCACAGTATCCACTGCCGACGACCCATCTCTCCCCGTCCTCACCTTTCGACTGTGGGTCTTGGGTCCTCTTTGTTGTGCCCTTTTATCGTTTCTCAACCAGTTCTTTTGGTACCGGACAGAGCCATTGAGCATCACAGGAATTTCAGCTCAAATCGCCGTTGTCCCAATAGGGAGGCTCATGGCCGCCAAAATCACCAACCGGGTTTTCTTGCAGGGGACCCGATTGGAATTTACACTAAATCCGGGTCCATTCAATGTCAAAGAGCATGTCCTTGTCACCATATTTGCCAATTCTGGGAATAGTGCAGTTTTTTCCATTCATTTGGTTACTGTTATCAAGGTGTTCTACAAAAGGCACATCACTTTGTTTGTCTCCTTTTTGATTGTGATAACATCACAGGTTAGTTCTGTGTTTTGTTCCTTTTTTCCTTTAAAGATGTGGACTTTAATATTTACTGGTGATGTTTTAAATTGAAAAGAAAAGAATTGCAAGTGTTTTGACTTTGTGAGGTCTGATATTAATTGAAGGTGTTGGGGTTTGGATGGGCTGGTTTATTCAGAAGGTATCTAGTGGAGCCAGCGGCTATGTGGTGGCCTGCGAATCTTGTCCAAGTCTCCTTGTTCAGGTAGTATCATAATATAGTTCAGCTTACACAGAAACCATTAAGTGGACTTCCAGTTAACCAATTGCTATCCACTTTGATCTTTACAAGGGAATATATTTTGCAACAGGAAGAGAATTTTCACTGAATTTCCTCTTAAAATGAAGGCACGTCTTGAAACATAAGGCAGCTTTAAATGCAATTTATAGAGTTTGAAGTAGTTTGATTGAGCAACTTACACTCTTCATTTAACTAGTTATAATACTCCAATACTGATGAATATATTGTTGTTTATTTATTATTATTATTATTACAGAGTATTATTTTTTGTTATAAATCATACTTGTGTTATGACACTGTGATGCATACAATTCAAGATCCTGGCATAAATGAACTTATTTCTAGCTCAGGATGTTGTCTGGTAGGTGATGTTCACTTGCATAGCATTTCTGATTTTGTCGAAAAGAAATTAAGGCGTCTTACCACTAATTCACTAAAGAAGTACCAAGACATTCTTTCTGAGGAATTTACATCTTTTAATAACAGGCAACATATGGGAGTATGGGACATCATGGTGTTTGCATTTTCCTTTCTCAAACACTATAACTAGACGAATACTTGGAATTTATTATTTTGACAGGGTTTTGCATGAGAAAGAAGAACATCCTAAGGGTAGACTAACGCGAACACAGTTCTTCGTAATTGCCTTCGTATGCAGCTTTGCTTATTATGTCTTCCCTGGGTACCTCTTTCAAGTTTTATCCTCCTTCTCTTGGATTTGCTGTATCTTTCCACAGTCAGTCTTATCCCAGCAACTTGGTTCAGGACTTCATGGGCTTGGGATTTTTGCTCTTGGTTTTGACTGGTCTACTGTATCCTCATACCTTGGGAGTCCCTTAGCAAGTCCATGGTTTGCCACAGCCAATGTAGCTGCTGGGTTTTTTCTAGTCATGTATGTCTTAGTACCTATCTGTTACTGGCTGGATATATATGGAGCCAAAACCTTTCCTATTTACTCTGGTGGCACCTTCACAGCATCAGGTCAAATTTACAATATTTCAAGGATCATTGATTCTAATTTCCACCTTGACATCACAGCTTATGAACATGAAGGACCTCTTTACCTCAGCACATTTTTTGCAATCACATATGGCATTGGTTTTGCTACACTCAGTGCTACTGTTGTGCATGTGCTTTTGTTTCATGGAAGGTACCCAATGTTAGATATTTTTCTCTAACTCCAGTTAGATGCCTCCATCTTTTGAACTGAAGCTTACTTTAGATACTAAATGCAGGGAGATGTGGGACCAAAGTAAATCAAGTTTCAATACAAAGAAAATGGACATACACACAAAACTTATGAAAAAATATAAACAAGTTCCTGAGTGGTGGTTTTGGTGCATCCTTGTGGCAAATCTTGTTCTCGCTTTGTTCACCTTTGAGTATTATAATGAGCAACTTCAGTTGCCCTGGTGGGGTGTCATTCTTGCATGTGGTGTTGCTTGTTTTTTCACTCTCCCTATTGGAATAATTACCGCCATCACTAACCAAGTAATTAACGATCACGTATTTAGTTACATATGTATATAAAAGATAGTACTTCGTTTTATGTTTGCTTCCATATCTGTTAACTATATATTTCTTGTTAGATGACAGGCACCAGGCTTGAATATCATCACTGAATATATAATTGGTTATATCTACCCTGGATATCCAGTAGCTAACATGTCCTTCAAGGTGTTTGGTTACATGAGTATAACTCAGGCTGTAACCTTCCTGCAAGACCTTAAGCTTGGCCACTACATGAAAATTCCACCCAGAACAATGTTTGTGGCACAGGTCAGTTTTAGAAATAATAGCATTGTATAACCTCCTTTTGGCCATTTTCATTTACATCATCATTGATGATCTTACCAATTATGTAGATAGCAGGGACCCTTATCTCTAGTATCGTGTATTCGACTACTGCATGGTGGTTGATGGAAACAGTCCCTGACATATGCGAGACAACATCCTCTGGCAGTACTATCTGGACCTGCCCGACTGATCAAGTGTTCTACTCTGCATCTATTATATGGGGTTTGATTGGACCTCGTAGGATATTTGGAGATAAAGGAATATATGGATTGATCAATTGGTTCTTCCTGGTTGGAGCAGTTGCTCCTCTTCTTGTTTGGTTAGCTCACAAGCAGTTTCCGAAGCAAGAGTGGATTAGACTCATCAACATGCCGGTGTTAATAGGCGCCATAAAGAATATGCCACAAGCTACAACAGTTAATTACACGACCTGGATTGTTGGGTTTCTATCTGGTTATGTAGCTTATAAATATAGACCGGACTTGTGGCGACGTTATAATTATGTACTCTCAGGTGCCCTTGATGCTGGTCTTGCGTTTATGGGGGTGCTTCTGTACTTGTGCTTGGGATTGAAAGACATCAGTGTTGATTGGTGGGGAAATGAAGTCGACGGTTGCCCATATGCTTCATGTCCGACGGCTCAAGGAATTGCTGTAGAAGGCTGCCCAGTGGTTTATTACTAAAGAAATTTATTACCAAGTTGCTAAACCACAAAATCCTTCTGTGTATTTGGTTAAACCAAAGAAAAATGTGCAAATTATCTATTTGTGATACAAGTTCTGCTAGAAAGCTTGTATTCACATCATCACTTTTTGACTTTTTGTATTGTGAAATTTTATCGAGTAGGCATCCTCAAAGAGTTTGAACATGTGATTGAATGACCATATGTTTTTCAAAAGCATGAAGATGTATCTTTGTGAAGTTCAAATTCTATTCGTTCGGTTCATCTCAGCATATTTTTATGACATTAATATAAACTAACTTAAACTCAATATTGATGTACTAGTTTATTTTGAACCTGAAAAATTGAATATATCTATATATACAAACAAACTCTCTAAGAAATTCACAAATTAATAAAAATTTGATATGTTAACAACTTTATTATTCTTTTTCTTCCTTTGATTAATGAGTCCATTGATTTTCAATGTTTTATGTATTTTTTTGAGTTTCTCTTATAAAATAATTTTTGTGCAAAAATTTATTCAAATTAAATTATTTTATAGGGTGGTCACTATCTTATAAGAATATAACTTAACTCGAATTGAATATATCTTATCTATTTTATAATGGATATTGGAGCTGAGATTGAGGAATTATTTCTAAGTTGAATTGTTAACTTTTGAGTTAGAAAGGCGTTCGTTATTAGTGGACATATCATTTCTTTTGATTTAAAATATAATTTTAGTCATATTTAAATTGTTACTTTCAAAGCAATTTATGGTCACAAAAGTTTTAGTAATTTTAGAAGTTAAAAAGATTCCCAAACAAGCCCTAAATCAGAGCGGGTAGATGATCAGAAAGCGCGAGTTGTACCTAAATTAGAATTTACAAAGCAGAGACAGTGAGAGGAGTTGAGTTCGTCGTCGCTCCTTCGACTGACCAGCTCTCATAAAACCACTACCTCCGTAAACCCTAAAAAAAAAACCCACTCAACATCTTTTGAATTCTATTCCATCTGTAAACCCTAAGCTAAACCACCCAACAGAGTCCATGGAAGATTCCCAATCGGAAGGTACCGATGAAATTGCTAACCTCAAGGACATGCGCCAGAAGCTTGAATCTCGTATCGACACCCTACACAATGCTCAGATGGACCTCATAGCCTCTCTTCAAGTCCAAATCCCTGACATTATCTCCTCCATCAATCTTCCTCTCAAGGTCATCTCTTCCTTCAACTCTCGACCTTACTCTCCTCTCCCTGATGCTCCAATTCCTGTTCCAAAACCCCAAATCCACAGATTTAAACCGCCTGAAACACACACTAATACGAATTCCACCACCCCTGAGAATAATGCCTCAACTCGGCTTTCTTCCGAGCCAAAAGCCAACAACTCCAAACAATCACCCGAGGCTTCAAATTTGGGGCTAGAGGAGAGTGGGGGGCCTTTATCGGTGGTTAGGTCTATGGTAGCTGTTTGTTTATTGGAAAGGATTCCGTTTATGCCCATTGATTCGTCTACTGTGTTGATGAAGTTGGAGAATGATCAGGGTGCGACTGTGGCAGAGAAGGCTGCATTGCGGGAGCTAGGGGGTGAGTCAGGGGCGATTCTTGCTGTGGAGATGACTTTGAGGTCGATGGCTGATGACAATGGGGGACTTGAATTGGAGGAATTTGTGGTGAGTGGCAAGTCTAGGGTCATGGTAGTGGAGATTGACCGGTCTCGGCTCGTTAAGGAGCTGCCTGAGAGCAAACAGTTACAACAAAGTGATGGGAACACTGGTGGTGAGAATCAAATGCAACAAGTCGGGACAATGGGAGGGGGTGATTTCAGTAGTGGCATGTTTGGAATGGGAGGGCCCATGCCTGGGGCAATGGCAGATGTGTGGATGGGACGGGGAGACCCACATTTCTCTGGTATGCCTCCAATGTTTCCAGGGAGTGGAGGGCCGGGGCAGATGATGGGGAGGGGTGGACCTAGAGGAATGGTGGGAATGATGGGGATGCCTAGAGGAGTGATGGGTGTTCCTCCAATTCATAGGCCTCCCCTGGGATTGAATGCACAGATTAATGGTTCCCCAGCAAATACTGGCAAGCCTAGGACTGAGGAGGATGATTTGAAGGACCTTGAAGCGTTGCTGAATAAGAAGACTTTTAAGGAAATGCAGAAGTCTAAAACTGGAGAGGAGCTATTGGACCTCATTCATCGGCCTACTGCAAAAGAAACTGCTGTTGCAGCTAAGGTAGTTTTTTTTATTGATCTGTTAAAGACATCTCTCGTCTGTTCCTTCATGTCCTTTATTAAGTTGAGAAAGCATTTTATGTTTCTGTAAGGAGGAGATATACCATATGCAACAACATTTCCATATGTTAAGCATATTTTTGTCATCATTACCTACCTTAATAATTGTTGCCATTGTTTCAGTTTAAAAGTAAAGGTGGTTCCCAAGTGAAGGAGTATTGTTCAGCCCTCACAAAAGAAGATTGTAGACGTCAATCTGGTTCCTTTATTGCTTGCGAGAAGGTTGGTACAGCTGAGGAATACATGCTTAGTTATTAATATGTGAGAGGTTAACTAGAGGTATCAATAGAGTCTTTAATAATCCTCTCTTCTCTACATGTATGCTTTCTGACCCATCAAGTTTAGTGCAATTTTCTGAACTAAGCCGGAACTTAATCTTGCATGAGTATCTATTGGGGAAACTTTTTGGAGCTTGATATAGACATTGACTTGTTGGCCTCTCTTAATGCTACTTAGCTTCACCTCTCAAAGACTGAGTATTTAGACTTTGTTTCCTCTTTTTTTTTGTAACAATTCTTCCCCAGTTATCTTTTTATTGTTCTTACTACTTGAAACACTACATGTGTGTGTGTGAGCACGTTGCATGTGACAAATAGGAAGTTTTATCTAATAAACAAGATTAGTCACCCTACTGAGATTTTTTTGAGTTGTTTGTCTGTATAGCGTTTGGCCTCCAAAGCGAGCTGAAACTTCAGTCTTGCATCCAAGATCGAAGGAGACACTGTCAACTTAAGTAATAGTGAAACACCTGCTCATCTGGGGTTACTTTTAGTTAAAGCTTTTTCCCCCTTTGTTGCAACCAATTGCTGAAGAAGGAAGGCTAGCTCTAGCATCCTTTTAAACAATATGGATGTGGATTTTCTTCTTAGCACCGACCCATATTGGTATCAACCTACGTCTTGTTTTAAAATTATGCATAGCTCACGAAATTGTGTTCAGATCTACTGATCTTATGAAGGGATATATTTATATCAATTTTTTGGTTATAGAAATAATCTTTTGGCAGTTCGCTTACTATATTGAATCATCTTGGTAGGTCCATTTCCGGCGCATTATTGCTCCCCATACTGATGTCAATTTAGGGGACTGTTCGTTTCTAGACACATGTCGACACATGAAGGTAAATTCTAGATTCTTTGTGCTATTATTCTACAGGGAAGAATACTCGGTTGTCTGCTTTAATACTGATGTTTATTCTTCTTTATATCATTATTTCATCGTCGATCATTGTGCAAGAAGTTAATTCCTTACGAATGTTACATGGTGAATTTTAGTTCTCATTTTTTTGTTGTTATATATCAAAATGACATTTTGTTTGTTTTTCCTATCATAGACCTGCAAGTATGTGCACTATGAACTTGACTCAACACCGGATGTGCCACCAATGATGGTAGGTTCTGCTTCTCTTCCTCCCAAATCACTGAAGCCTCAGCGTGCTGAATATTGTTCGGAAGTAGAGCTTGGTGAATCACAGTGGATCAACTGCGACATTCGCAATTTTAGAATGGACATTTTAGGGCAATATGGAGTTATTATGGCAGATCCACCATGGGACATTCATATGGAATTACCCTATGGCACGATGGCTGATGATGAAATGCGTACTCTTAATGTTCCTGCACTGCAAACAGATGGCCTGATATTTCTTTGGGTAACTGGACGAGCAATGGAGCTTGGGCGTGAATGGTACGTCATCATTATCTGAGTCAGTCCTATGTTTGTAAGAATTTTCTTATGAAAATTTTTAGGTATCATCAAAGAACCTAAGCTGGCATTTAATTCATAAAAATCTGGATGGTTAAATTTGTTGAGCATATCTTTAAAATTTCAATAAGATATCTTCCTTTTTTTAGCATAAAGCCAGTGCAAACCATTTTTTTTATCAATGTGCACCTTTATTAGATGAGATGTTATATCTTGTACTATGCATCTGAGCTTCTTTGTGCCATTATGCTGATCAACAACTTAGCTTTCTTTAAATAAAATGTAGTATGAACTAAACATGATTGGTATGAATTAGCATTCTGTGGCTCTTTCATGAATACAATAAATGCTTGCTATGTTTTATACTTAAATAGTTAGACAGTGCAACATTTTCTATATCTTTAACAGGACTGGTTCTCGTTCTATAGTCTGGCATGTAAACAACATATTTGGTTGAATTTAGTTGGTTTAGTCAATTTTACAAACTTCTTTTTGTTGTTAATGTATTCAAGGCGTTCTCTGTGAGCTCAAGAGCAACTTAGAAATCCGTAGGTATTGGAAAAGGCACTAGAAGTGATCACTATTTTGGATTTCATAGCTTACACTTCTCGTTGAACCATCAAACATGGTATAAATTTGCATCATAGCTTAGCTATTATTTGCTAGCATCTCTACCAATTAGAACTGTAAGCGATGAAACACTTTGTTATCTTCACCTTATTATCGGCAAATGTTACATTCATTTTGAAGTGTATGCAGAAAAAGGTGTGACAAAATACAATGGTTAATCTGAAAGAACTATGCCAGATATATATATATATATATATATATATATATATATATATATACATATATATATATACATATATATAGACACATATATATATATACATAGACACATATATATATATACATATATATATATATATACATATTTATATATATACATAGACACATATATATATATACATAGACACATATATATATATACATAGACATATATATATATATATATATATATATATACATACACACATATATATACATATATATATATACACACACACACACACACACATATATATATATACATACATATATATACACACACACACACACATATACATACACACACACACATATATATACACACACACACACATATATATATACATATATAAATATATATATATGCTAAAACAACCGTGGTTGCATTGATGCTATAACATTAAAGTAAGCCTATGGTGCAAATTCATATTACGGTCAATGAATAGTGTAAACTATGGAAGCCAAATTAGTTAGCATAAGAAAGAGGTGTTGTGTATTGCATATACTTCAATGGTGTTTATTCCTCTAGCATCCCTATGTTAGAAATATATAAACTGGGTGATGGCATATTGGCCTTCATGTTTTACTGTTGCTGAACTCATTTGCATCACGATCATCTGATTGCAGTTTAGAACTTTGGGGTTATAAGCGAGTGGAGGAGATCATATGGGTGAAAACAAATCAGCTTCAGCGAATAATCAGAACAGGACGTACAGGACATTGGCTGAACCATAGTAAAGAGCATTGTCTTGTTGGGATAAAAGGAGATCCAATAGTGAATAGGAATATTGATACCGATGTGATTGTTGCTGAGGTCCGAGAAACAAGTCGTAAGCCAGATGAGGTAACAGTGTAACATAAATACATTTCTTTTTTTCTTAATCAATGTGTATGAATTTATGATATTTACCAAAAGCTGATGACTACAATATTACTTAATGAGTAGCAACAGAAGTAGAAAGGGGAAATACGTATGAATAAAACAAGGAATTGCAAAGAGGCCTTATTTGATATAGGTTGGATGATAGACATCTATGTTCGTTATATAGGCTTTTCCTTGCTGAATTTTGTGATTGTTTACCTCTATTGCCAAGCAAGTATCATGCATTATTATTAATTAGCATGTTATGTCGCAGATGTACCCCATGCTGGAGAGGATAAGTCCGAGGACAAGGAAACTGGAATTGTTTGCTCGAATGCATAACACACATGCAGGGTAAATCTTTTATAGAGCATCATTTTATTACTTTTGGTGTTTTTCATTGGAATGAGTGCTTTGTTGTACTGTGTAATGCGAGCAAAGAAGGGCTCATGGGAATGACAAATGCCACACTCTAGGATCTGTTCATTGTCTTCTTGTATTTAATAGCTTCTTTATTGTAGTTTACAAATCATATAAATGACTTAGATATTGAATATAGCCAGCTTATTATACTAATTTTGTATTCCACACACCCAGCCCCAAAATGTTGGTCTCCTTAAATTTATTCTGCCGTGCCTGTTATTATTGATTGCATATAAAGTATTTAGACTCTTTAAGTTTGACTAATGAGAATTTTTTTTCCCCTCTCTTTTTGGTGATAAACTCTCTGGCTATTAGCTTTGAAATGAAAAATACTCTCTAGAAATGCGTCCACTTAATATGTCCACATCAATGTTCAGAGTTGAAATGGTTTTGGGTAGTTACAGTTGGTTGGGGTATTGAGTTGCAAGTTGCAAATTTACTACTGCACCGTTTGTTTTAGTTTTGTTGGGATTTTCCTCATAATGAACTCCAAGATTGATCTTGGATATTCAGTTGACCTGTTCCATTTATGAATCAGGTGGATGTCACTAGGGAATCAGTTAAATGGAGTGCGGTTAGTTGATGAAGGGCTTAGAGCTAGGTTTAAAGCTGCTTATCCAGAAGTTGAGGTGCAGCCTCCATCTCCCCCTAGGGCCTCTGCTATGGATGTCGATCCAAGCATCCCTCAAATGAGGAATGTGTTCAAAGGAGGAGAATCAACTTCAACAGGACAGTTTCCTGATGTCAGAGCACCTGAGGCGGCCTATGTATCTGAAGAAAAATCTTCAAATCTTGATGTGCAGATGACAAGTTAATCAGTAACTTGGTAATGTAGCTATAAGTTTTTTTTTTTAGGGGGATCATTCTTGAAATTTAGGTTGACCAACATGCAGCACCTTTAGAAGTTTTAGATTGGTCAAGCTGTTTGTGGCAATAGCTGATCAGTACGTCTGTTCTAGATGCAGTTTATGTTTCTTTTAAAGTATAAAGATCAATCCTCGGGAACTATCATGTAGATATTTCTGATATTGTTCTTAAGCTCAATTTCTGTAACTTATCTCAGAATTTAAAATATTATGCAAAATGCCCCCCTCGTTATCGAGATCCGGTACTTGCTTTATGTTAAAAGCAACAAAAGGCGAAAACTTGAGAATGGACAAACATATGGGCCATTCTCGATATAAGACTAAAATTGCTCTTTATACCATATGGACCACTTATTTTTCTACTAATTCTACGTAATATTCTTTTTATTATATTTGTATAGTCATATTGAAAAATAAGTCACAGTAAATACATGCAAAAAATGCTTATTTGAGTTTATTATTGTGGCAACCATAATAATGGTAATAAAATTAGTAAAGATTGATGTATATATATTTATATATATGAACAATGATTTGTAAAAGGTAATACTATCACAGAATGGCCACTACAGCATCCTCGCCGGACAAATGGTAAAACATGTTTTACACTCTTAGGAAGCTGCTGGCGAAAAATTACAATAGTAAAAGAGTAGGACAAATGTTTTTCCGGATGAATGTATACCGAGTATATCACACAGTGAACGTGAAATTAACATCAAAGGAATGAAGTTGTTCACAGGATCTTCCAAAATTGGTGTCCTTTCAGATAATGCCCGTGACTAGTGCACATATCAGTAGTCCCATGGCCGCAGATATGAACACCGGAACATTGACTAAAGGCGATGAAGACGGTGCTGCTGGAATTGTTCCAAATGCATTTTCATAAGAAGGTGAGGCTGCGACTGGACCATAAGCAGGTGAAACAGCCGAAGACGAGGATCCATTAAGCAAAAGCAAAGAGATATGAAGCTTTTGTGATTTTTGGCAATGGCCCTGCTGTCCACTGGTGAAGTAGTAGTCTCCTAGGGAAGTAATGTTGAAGACAGAGTTGCCATTGTTCATATACAAGATTGGATCTGTTAGGTTGCAGCTGTTATAAGATTGCTCTGTCACTTGAATAAGTGAATCTTGACTTGGTGGGTAGAGGAACACTGCACATAGAAAACAAGTTCTTTAGCATGTGAATGTAGAGGACAATGAAGTAACATTTATAAGATGCGACAAGAAAATAGACTTTACACAAAGAGTCTCCAATCTTGATGTTGTGATTCTTAGACCACTTGTTGTAGACTTGTGGATTTGATGAAGGAGGCAATCCCCAAGCATCTAAATCTCCAACCTTGTATTGGTAACATAGGACTTTGTTTTGGATTAATACAAGAAACATGAGACTTGTATACCATCCGAGGAGGTTTTTTTGAATTCTGAGACTACCCATCTTTCCTTATTGTCACTCTTGTTCTCTCTCAACCTCTCTTTTTGTCAAACAAGGGTGTAGGGAGAAAGAGAAAGAGGGCTCACTATTGGCCAAGAGTATTTGTAAATGCCATAATAATTGGTTGTCCATGTTAAATTACTTAAATGACCTTGTTGTCTTCAATACTGGCTACTGGTTAATGCCTCCATGGACAATTTAACAATTCTTTTAATGGTCAAACCCCACAACTGGTAACAGCCCATAGATCCATCCCTTTACTCAGATCTAGGAACCTTACATTCATACTGCACTGCTCTGAATACATATACTCCTTTTAAATTAGTGAAAAGTTAATTACAAGCCTACAAAGGAAACCAAATAACAGCCAAATTTAATATCAGCGATATAAAATGGATTTTACTAAAAAGAAAAAGGAATAATAGAATATACTGAATAACATGAGGAATTTATAAAACAATAGCATGTGGGACAGTTGGACACACAACAATACGGGTGTATGGTCGTATGGAGTACGTGATGTGGGACTGAAATGTTGGAATAAAAGACTTGAAGAAGATGGCACAGTTGGCTTATCAGTTATCCCATGGATATTACTATCAGCTTAGTGAATTATCATATGACAGAAGTAATTCTTGCATTCTGCAAGTTACGTAAAACCTTCAGTATAAAAATAACATTTCAATAAATTTGTTATGAGATACATTATTTTTTTGTTTTGAATCACTTTTCGATTTATAAGGTATAGAAAATTTTGGTGGGTTAAATTGATCACTAATGTTGAGTGAGTAAACTAGCGATAGCTATATGTACCACATGAGAATGAGTTGGAAAAATTCTTATATATTGTGTTGCAAATTCGTTACCAAAACATATTGGATCTTCAAACTATCAGGCGACTAATGCGTTACAGAAACGCCGAGTTGTAATATAACTCAATTTAGAAGACATCATCATCAAATTAGAAGAATACTAGGATTGACTCTTGGCTGAAGGACTTTTACTGTATTGGTATATAATGCGAAGTTTGACAACTTAATGGTGAGAACATCAACTTACACTGTTACCGAGCAGGTCCTTTTAACTGTAAATAACTCTGAAATCAGTTATTGCATCAAAGAACAAGTCAGAAGAAATACTTGAGAATGAAAATATGCAAGTCATTTTCATTTACACTTTTCCGAGGAATGCAAGGTTGAATTCCTGATTCACTTGAACTTGATACTTCTATCCAAAATTATGTCACATTTTCACTTGTTGATCACTAAACAGTGTTCTACTTCTCCAGAAATAGCATAATCCAGAGAATGCAATCTGGTCGGTACCACATTTGTCTCTATTGATCTGATCTTTCAATTGGAAATGGGCTCAAAATCCTCAACTTCATACAGAAATCCAGGCCAACAGTGGCAAAAAGAAAAACTAAAAGATTCTCAGCTACAGAAACTGCACTACTGGAAGCAAGTGACAATAAGCTACCAGCATTTAGCTCTAGATGAGGTCCAGCACCGAGAATTGCCAACCCTGTATGCAAATTAAATTTGTAATTACTCTGCAACAAATCCTTGAATAATTGACATGCTATCATCCTGAAGGCATTATTAGTTTGAGGTTTCAGCTAAAATATATGAATGTACCTTTAACAATGCCAAATGCAGCAGCTGCACCTGTCTTAAGATGAATATCATCCAAATCTCTTCTTATCACGTATCTAAAAGTTACTCCATATAATGCACAGCTACTCAACATGACTGCTGAAGGGATTATTAAATCAGAAATGCCGGTCACTTGAGTCAAAAAAATGGGGAGTGCTGCTAGTGTCCCAACTACTGCTGAAATAGATGCTGCTTTTATAGACTCAAATCTCTCTTTATTTTTCTTGATTGCTTCACTTTCATCCTCCATTAGGGCATCTATCCCTCCAGCCCCATCAACAACTAGAGCACGCTCTGCTTCTTCCACCTTTTCCCTCGCTTCTAATATTTCTTTCTGACACTCAGCAATCTTCAAAAGGCACAAAATTTATGATAAGCAATTTATGTTTCAGAGAAGCTATTTATGTTGGTAAATAAACACAAACCACTAACTAGAGAGTCAATCCTAGTGTTTCAAAAATTCCCTATTTAGCTTCTTCTTGAGAATTTGACAATACATAAAACAATCAAGAATCGTCCTTGCAAGTGGATAATAGAATGTTTCTTCTTAATTGTTCAAATCTGTAGTTCAATAACCCAACCACATTCTATAATCTATACCATATAGGCCTGAACCTCTTGAGTTATGCTAGTGAGCAACAAGAACTTTTATAACAATATATTAGGTTAAAAACAAGTAAGTCATCTTAGGTGAACCAATTAAGCAAACCTCCAGTTAATCATCTGATATGCAGGAGTGATGCATAATTTATCAAGTATCGAATTGTATTTTGATACCGCACTAAATTGACACAAAGGCAGAGATGCAAGAAGACATGATGATAGCACAGCGGAATTAAAATAGCTGGAGATGCAAACTTTATTAATGTAAATTTAACCATTCAATAGAGAAGCCTATGCAGCCCCAAAAGCAAAAATCCTCCAGCACCAGAAGCCAATACCAAATTACCCCCTTTCTATCAAAGAAAAGGTTTCAACAGCATAACACTCCATTTGGAAAGGGCAAGTCGAATTATGGGTTCACTAACGTTATAATTGCTCCTAAAAGAACGACTTTTAACAACTACCCCCGACATAAAAGAAGATAGTTTCGATTCATAGAGTCAAGAAAAAAAAAAGTTGGGAAATATACTTCAGCAGCTCTGCTTTCGAGCTGGTTGACATACTCTGTCATCATCTTGGCCTCAATTTGTCGTTTCTCGATTTCTGCAAGCTCCCTTTTGGCTAATTCGACTCTGAGAGTAGCTTTTTGCAACCCATCTAACAACACCCTATTCTCTTGTTTGTTCATTAGTTGCTCTACACGCTCGTCCACCATACCAGACAACACTTCCTTCAAGCTCTTACTGTTGTTACTCGTCTCCTGCATAGGAGTAGTATTATTGTCATTGCTTAGGTCGCTGTTGCTGCTGCAACTGCATTTGCAATTCGGAGCAGGACGTGTGGAAAATGAGAAACTGAAATTGATGGGGGACGAAGGTGAGACGCTAAGAAATCTTTCGGGGAATGAAATTGGAAAGGGTGAATTGGGAGATGATGAAATTAAGGTGGGATTCATCGTCATCGTCATCCACATCCACCTACTACTGATGGATGAGAGTGATGAGCTTCCCAAACTATAATTGTATTCATGCTTCAAAGTATCGCCCGATACATATATATATATCGGATATCGGTGGAGAGCGGTATCACATTGGCGATTTAATTTGGTATCGGCAAAGTGACCGGGTATTAACGATACAATTATGTCATGAAATTTTTATAAATAAAAATGTTTGGCATGAATTTTGTCATATAAATTTAAAAGATTTGAAATTCTTTTTGAACTTTTGATTTTATGTAAACTGTAAAATTTATAATTATTAGTTGGACCTCTATAGCTAGATGTGGTACCATCATCTTTATTAATTATATATGTAACTTTTTGTAGCTAATTTGGTGTTGGTCGACCTCTATCATTTTGATCATCCACCAAATTGGATATTCCTAATGGGACATGCGATGCTAAAACATTAACCATCAAAAAGTTTATGCGCATGAGGGTATGCATCTAAAAGGTGTTGTTTTGACTAATTTTGGAACTTGAAGCTGCCTTTAATAGCATTCGGCACTCATTCTTCAGATATGATGTGATGAAGGAAGTTACGACAACATTGTTTCCCAACTCAGCACATTCATCTAATAAAGAATACAACAAACATACATCAAATCTCCAGCCCGCCCGATTATAAGTAAAATTTGTATATCTACATCTACGAAATTTATATACTCGTTATTTTAGAATAACATCCTAAAGAATCCACTTGACAAATATGGTCATTTTCTTATAGTCATCTCATAAAGAATCCATCTAGTTCAACCATGATAAGTATGAAGAAAACAACCATGGGGACAAATGGATAAAAAAGTGATTTCATTTGGGTTCCAGCCATTCATTTACTGCATCCCCTCCATCTCTCTCCCCCTTTAAAAATACCAAAATCACATAATATATAAATTAACATTTTATTTGTATTTTTTAAATTCAATAATACCATATATTATAGTGATTAATTAATACATCAATACAAAATATTAATGTATGTACTATTATAATTTTTATTATATATTTTAAATATTATATTATAATATATAAAACTAATATATGATATATTAATATTAAATTGATATTATTTATATATAGTTATATTATATGTTATAATATATTAAAATATGAATATAATATACATTAATATATTATCCACATGTCTGATATTTTAATATTATATTATAATCATTTTATATAGGGGATATATTTTTCTATAATAAATATTAATGTATAAAACGTATTATCTATTAATTAAAAAATTAACAAATGTAAATAGTAAAAATTTAGAATACTATTATTTTGTTATGATATATAATATATTAGAGAATTTGATATAAATAAAATAAAGAGACAACCTGTGTATATATGAAAAGTTGGGGTTGATTTTGAAAATAATAGAGGAAAGCAGCTGAATGGCCTAAGAGGAGGGGAAGGAAGAGTCAAATAGTTAAACCAAAGAATAATAGCGCCTTCACTCATAATATACGAAGAAGAAGAAGAAGAAGAAGAAGAGGGGGTTGGTGTATTTAATAAGTATTATTATTAGGAGAAGACAAGAAAAGGCATGCTTTTTACACTCGCGAGAGGGCCGCTTCAAAGCTTTACTTGTACTACCAGTAGGTTTCCTTTAGCAGCAGCAGCAGCATCATTCACCAAATTTCATCTTCCAACAAAAAACTCCGCCTTCGCCTTCTCTCAAATGGCCAACTCTCCTTCTCCTTCACCTTCTCCTTCTCGGGTTCAGCCCTTCTCTACTGCTTCGCCTTCTGATTTCTCTCCTCCAAAACGCGTAGGCACTCACAACGGTAGCTTTCACTGCGACGAAGCCCTCGGTTGCTTCATGATTCGCCTCACCAATAGATTCTCCGGTGCTGAAATTGTTCGAACTAGAGACCCTTCGGTTCGCGCTCTACTTGTTTGTTTAAATGTCTCGGTAGATTATATATAATAATATTGCTATTGGTACTTATTTTGTACGTTTGAGTGTGTTTCTGGCTTGCTGTAGGTATTGGAAACACTTGATGCGGTGCTTGATGTTGGTGGAGTTTATGATCCCAGTCGTGACCGCTACGATCATCACCAGAAAGGATTTGTTGAGATTTTTGGCCACGGTTTCACTACTAAGCTCAGTAGTGCTGGTCTTGTTTACAAGGTAACAACTTGACATTTTCTTTTAGTGCAAGACTGCCCTTTTATGCTTCAACTACACATTGCATATGACACACTTCTCTCGAAGTTTGCGTACTTTGTCTTCGGATTAAAATCCAATCGCTCTTATCTGCACTGTTTCTGTTTAGCATTTTGGGCTGGAAATAATTGCTAAAGAGCTTCAGCTTGATGAAGGTCATCCAGATGTCCAACGCTTATATTTAGCTGTTTACAAAAGCTTCATGGAGGTACTCACTCTTTGACATATTCCTTCTTGCTTCATCATGGACCTACTTTCTGTTTAAGTTAAAAGTGACTGTAGATAAGGGACAGGCCCACAGAGTTTTCGAGGAAAAGACTCTTGTAAAACTTGCGTATATGTTCAACTTTTACTCCAAGTTATTACTCCTTTATATCATAACCTTTTGAATCTAGTTTCCATTGATTTTTTTTTATATTCAATTCTGTGCTCTCTGGAGTCTCAAACCGAAGTGTTATTTTAAGTTCAATTTGAATGGTAGACAGCCATAATGATCATGATATCATGACTATGAACTGTGGTGGTTTTTTATTTGACATGAAGAAGAGACTTACTATAAAAGTAATGGGGGTGGCTGTTGGAGGGACCCGGGATTGGAGGAGGGGGAGTGAGCAAAAGAATGGGAGGGTAAATGAGTGTTTGGGACAGTATTTTTGAAATCTGGCAAAGCAATGATTAAAACATCTGTTTTCTTACTTCCAACAGGCTATTGATGCAATTGATAACGGGATCAATCAATATGACACAGACCAGCCTCCGAGATATGTAAACAACACACACTTGTCTTCAAGGGTTGGAAGATTTAATTTAGATTGGACTGACCCTGATCAGTCTTCTGAAAAGGAAAATGAAGCCTTTCAACGTGCAATGGCTTTAGCTGGCACTGAGTTCTTAGATGTAAGTTTTCTTTAAGTATTTTATGATGTCCTTTTATTATTTTAGGGTCAATGGGGTTGGCTCTGATGCATTTCTCTACGACAACTTATATGTGTGTGCCATCTTTTTCTGTTTTCAGTGTGTTCTGTTTCATGCAAAATCTTGGTTACCAGCACGCTCAATTGTCATGGAATGTATTGCAGCAAGGCAACGGATTGATCCTAATGGAGAAATTATGGTTCTGGATAGATTTTGCCCTGTAAGTGGCTATTGTGATGTCTCAACCTATGTATTTGTGATCTTCTGAATTCTAGTGATTAAGCATATTAAATTTATTTAATAATTGCAGAGTTGTGTTTTGTCTTCAAACTTTCCAAGTGATTTCTAAAAACCCCTGCTGCAAAAGGCATATTTTCTTTATTTATTTTTTCTGTCAAATTCTTCCTATTTGAACTTCAAAATTATGTCGTGCAATTACTACTTTTTCCTACTTCTAAATTTTGCCACAGCATCATTTGTGTTAACAAGGAAGTATATATAAACATTTGTTCCAAAGAAACATGTCCAAATGTTGCTGTTGATTGTACCTTACAAACCTAATAATGCTAACTAGAAATTTGCAAGATTCTGATCTAATCTTGTATTCAACAGTGGAAGCTCCACTTATTTGAGCTCGAGCAAGAGATGAAGATAGACCCATCCATCAAATATGTTCTTTATCAGGTATTTTTGTTGTTTGCTGTCTTCAAATGAGAAATATATTCATCATTTACTTTCAAAAGACACTTTGGTTCTGGTAATAGGATCAATCTGGAATAGGAAAAGGAATACCAGGCTTGAAGATAAAAATATCTGAAACTACACCGTATATATTGTCTTATTCACCATCTTCAATTGGTTTTAGTTGTTGCATGATTGTGATTTTAGTGAACCCTCTTCTAGTCAGCATTCTGTTTTTCTTCTTAAGTAGATTTTCGTTCTTTATGTTTCTGAACATTTCTCTTCCAAATTCCAAATGTATTTGGACTTCTCTGTAATCCTACGTTTTTCTTTGAATGAATTTGCCAAGTTATCTTGTATTTAATCTTTATTTCATAGGATGAGAGAGCCAAGCAATGGCGAGTACAAGCAGTGGCGGTATCTCCCGATAGATTTGAGAGCAGGAAGGCTCTTCCAGCCCATTGGCGAGGTTTGAGAGATGATGAGCTCTCAAATGAGGCAGGAATACCTGGATGTGTTTTCGTCCACATGAGTGGCTTTATTGGTGGAAATCAAAGTTTTGAGGGTGCACTGGCTATGGCAAGAGCTGCTTTGAAGATCTGAACATGGAAGCACTAGTTTCCTTGTTATCTTCACTTTGAGATATACTCGCAGCAATTTCATTTTAAGCTGGATCATAATTTGCTATTGTTCTCATTCTCAAGTTTTACATAGACAAAAGACCTTATTCTTGAGTTGCAGTTTTGTCGGCGATGAGAGTGTCGAGGATGGTTACCTGATTTAAATTTTTAAGAAACAGTATTGATGAATCATTTATTGTCTTTTGGTTATATTATTGAACAATGCCCTTAATTTAGGATTGGGCTATCACTAATGACCCCTGTAGGAATACATGCTTTGATCATGGTACAGAGATATCACTAATGCCTTCACGTTTACATGCACATTATCATAAGCATCTTAACTAGTTTATTGCTTGTGTCGACACCAATATTTTAGACTTGCATAATATCTACGTTATAACTCAAAAACATTTTCCATCGTCATTTTTGTGAAATCCTAGAAATCAACTTATAATGTGCATTAAAGTTTTAAATTACAAAGCTATACTATTTACTATTGTATTTGATTTCTCCTCTTTTCAATTATTTTTATTATTATTATTTGTTACATAATATGGTATTAACTTGATCGATAATTAAACTAGTTCATTTCATATCAATTTATATCATTAAGATTTCACAACCACCAAACAGGTATGAAGAGGTAAAACGGAAGGAGTATGTCAAAATAATTTCTCACAGAAAACATAACTATAGAGTAAATACCAGCATGTCGTGCTCATTACAGTTAGAAATGTATTTATCATGCTCCCTAAACATAATTTCATGAGTTTAGTCAAATCAACTATAAAAGTTACCACTATCTAAAACTTAGTATTTCAAAGACTTTATGTTCTTATTTCCCACCAAATTAATGGGGGCAATTACTATAGTTGGTGTATGCATAAATTTGCCATTAAAAATGATCATTTGCCCACATGGACCAACTGGTGAGAGTTCTCCAAAGCTTGTAGGATCAAGATATATGTGGACGCCTTCTAGTGTTTCCTTTCATCTTCATTTTCATTCAATTTTTCTGAATCCCGTGAAGGCTTTCCAGGAACTCCCCATCCTCCTATCTCATCCCGAGCCTGTTCTTGTGCATAAGGTAAGTTCCTAGGATCTTTTACTTTCTCCCTGTTCTCCTGGTCATTGAAAAATAGAGAAACATAAGACAACACAAGTAATAATATCAACATGGAATTTTGCTTATATAGTTCTACAATTGTGGCGAGTACCTTACTAGAGGATGTAGTATTTTTCTTTTGTAGCTGATCCTTGGCCTTCCCACTAAATAATTGAAAACCTTGAAGATCTCCATTTCCTATACTTGCTTCTAGCTGTCAGTTGAAAATAAATACTTCTCTCAAGATTCACAAGAAATGACTAGGCAAATACAGTGCTTTAGGAGCTTTAGACATTAAAAGAACTAAAGAAAGTATCCACCTGAACGTGAAATATGCAGGCTATTATGCTAGCGATAGGCAACCAGCTATCTTCAGAAAATAGTGATAAATTTGACCTATAGTCAACAGAAAAATCTCACTTGAGAGTCGAGACAGTATGATAAAAGACATGCTATCATAAAGGTTACTAGTAACATTAAATGCCATGAATGATTTCTCTATGTCCCTGACTAATTGCAAAGACCATGAAAGCAGTTAAATTTCATTATTCTCTTCCATTCCACAAAAAGAGCATATTTGGACTTTTAAAAAATAATAATACTACGTGTTTGACCGATAATTATATGTATAGATAATAAGTTTTCCTCGTGAAATTTGTTATTAATGTTCAATTAAAGATAAGATTAGAAGATCGTAATGATAAAATATAACATTATAATGAAAAAATTATGCATACACAACACTTTTATTAGAACAAATCTTATTCTCAAATGTTGTTCTTATTTTTGAAACGGAGGGAGTAATTTAGAGTTATTGGAGAGATAGATCATAAGCAATCCAAAGTACACCATGAAAGATGCATCGGCTGAAGTTGCAATTCTTAAACCTTGGCCAACAAAGGCAGAACCTGCTTGTGAGGGCAAGGTAAATATCCTTCCTTGATGTCCTGTAAGAACCATAAGTTCCCAACTTGTGCTCGTTGTTAATCTTCACTATTCCAGAGTTGGGGTGTGTGATCGAGTGGTGATAGGTTGGGGACAGGTAAACTTTTACTTCCATAACTGAACGTCTGAACCTAATTACAATGCTATGTATTCCCTTCTAAGTGTTATTTAGTAACGGAATGTCCTACATAAATATTCCTATATATTAAGCTGTCCACCTAAAGGGGATTGCTTTTAAGTTCCATAAAAAGAGTATGGAAAACTTTAAGGTGAAAGATGATATATAACCAACATGAAAATACTTTGGGAAGAACCATAAGGCTTTTGTAGTACATCTATATATCACATATATTTCTAGAGCACACAATTGAATCTATAATGTTTCATCTCATCATGTTTTGGTGAAGTTAATAAAAATCAAATGCATACCTCAAATAGGGAGCCAAGTAAACAAGGGCATACACAGCGTAACGCCTGTTGGCTGTATCCGTCCACGCAAACACCCAGCTCTAAGTAAACAATGTAGTAGAGTAATTAAAATCTGACGAAATTTGAGTAAAATTATCAGAAACAATAATTGTATGGCAAAATTCAAAATTTCCAAAACCTAGTACACAGAATTACAGAGAAGGGGATGTGGTTGTTGGGAATTGAGAAACTAAGTAGAAAAAGCAGCTGACCAGCCAATTGAAGTAAGGGATGAAGCTTATGATCCCCATAACAGCGAACCTCGTGTCGGCGGCACCTACGGCCGACTTTAGGTCTTCATCGTCGTCGGGCGTAGAGGTTGACTGAAAAACTAAAGAACCGAGAACGCAAGCGCCGATCGCGACGGCGAAAGGGGCGTCCTGAGAAAACGCCGCCCTACATACCGGACTTGTTGCCCTCCTCCTCTGTAACAACAGGCATAGTAATTAGATTGAACGAAAGAGTAGCAGAAACACAACTACAATAACGAAAGGACAATACAAAGAATATCAAAATAATACCTGGTTTAATCTTCCGGGGATGGGGAAAGTTAGTAGATGAGTTCTGAGAGCTGATGAGCGAACAGTGGAAGAGGGTTTAGGAGGAAGATGACCGCCAATAACCAGATTCAGAGACGTCATTATTATTGATTAATTAATTAATTCGCTGCCCGCTACGTTCTTTCGTTCCAAACTTCTTCATTGATTCAAATCGGTCACCGGTAAAAGTCGGCCTTGGAATTTGTGCCGTAAATCTAATAATAGTACCGCCGCTGGCGCTGGTAGTCCATCTAGTATTGGTAGTACATGTATACTTTTCCACGACATGGCTACAGGTTACCTACCCAAATTTAAAAACTTCCAAATAGGGAGGACGCACTTGCCAAACCAAATAAAATTGTAGTACGTAAATTACCATCTTTTCTTTTTCCTTAATCTTGTCCCTCTTCGTACCACAACCCTGCCCCCCCCCCACCCCCACCCTACCCCGCTCCACCCCAAAAAAATAAAAAATAAAAAAATTGTCCTTTCTATTTTCTCTATTAAATTATGACGGCTAGATGTTCTGAAATTATTTACTACTAGTTTTTGTAGAATACACAAATTCTTGTACAAATTAGTATTACTAGATAAAATACAATTTGTACCCATATTTTGAATTAAATGCACGCATCATGCTCATAATTGGAATCACTTGAAAATTAAAATTGTGGAATTTTTAGTTGTTGGAAACGAAATAGGAATGTCTTTTGAAGTTATTTAAGTCGGGGGTGCAAATTGAAATTTGGAGTAATATATGAGGTATAAACTGTACTTCGATGTTACTTGTATTCTCTAAATTGAAAAAATATTAAACATAGCATTCGTCATTGTTGAAATACTTATAGAAAAAATAATACACCTTTTAACTGCTAAAAAAATGTGTAAAGGGAGTTGTGTTGATTAAGATGAAAACGATTAGGAGGGTAAAAGAGAGAGCAAGGGGTAATTGCATTGCCATTAGAAAATATTATGGAAGAAAAAGGGAAGGAAAAATGATTCTTTTTTTCCCTTTCGCTGACACAAATACAATGGGTTAGTTGGCAAATGCCACTCGGCCCTTGTACATAGAGAAGAAGATTATATATACAAATATAATAAGCAGGCTGAAAATGAAAAGTTATTTATACCAAGTTTACAACATGGAACCTTCAAAAGTAAAAATCTCCCCACAAACAAAACACAACACATTCCCCCACCCCACCCCCCCACCACACCCACCCAACACCCAACCAAACCCCCCCCCCTGCCAAGTAAACTAGAACTAACCATTCAACTCCTATAACATGAATCAAACGGTTGGAGCTTGTTTTGCAGTCAGAATCGCTCGACTAAAGTCTACATAAGGAAATAACAGCAAGGTTCATATACTGCAAAATGTTCACACATTCAGATATTGGGGAAAAAACATAAGAATGGGCCTCTTTTCTATCTACAAAAATCCTCGAACCTTTTATGACGATTCAGATCAATCACAGATTGATATTAACGTTGAGTCAAATACAACTTTGGCATGACCTATAATTGTGTATTGCAGATCCCAGGAGGAAAGTTTGTTGATCATTCCCCGAGTTTTATTCCGACCTTGATAAGCCTAACTGCTATAAATATCTACCAACAAAATTACAGTATCCTCGTGTATATATATAAATACAAATACAGAAAGAATAATATTCCAATCAACACTTGCATTCCTTTCTCATGCTGACTGGTTCAAGATTCCAACCAGCAATCTTTGCTTTGGAAGAGCCGCTTCTGTTAGAATAAAATAATTGAACCAAATGGAATTTTCTTGGGCCAGTCCATTTTGCTTATGTGCCACCAGACGGAAGGAATTTTGAGGTAAGGTTACTCAACAGACAGGAAAACCTGATTCCAGGAAGTACAATTTCTGGCCTTTGCTACAATAGTTCAGCAGCAAAGAGCAAGAAATATTATTAAAGATGGTAAAGGTTGCATCCCAAAGAGGATATACTACAGACCAAAGGTTCAGAGAAGTGAATATATTTACCTGAAGACGCAAAAAGTTTCCATTGTACAATTATATGAGAAACACCTATTCAAGAATCGCTTTCTCCTCTATGCTTGTCTTCTTCCCGACCATTCATATCATTAAGCTGCTGTTGTAGCTAGATAACATGTTCGTAGATTATGATTATGAAGTCATAAAAGCCACATTCAGAAATTCTCAGAAGTGGTAAACTTCAAAGATCAAAGACAAGCAACTTAAACAACTCACTTGCAAATATTTTAGTTTTTCAGCAGTCAATTCGCCAGTCAAGTTTACCATCCTATGACACGAATACACAGAAAGCACAAAATCAACTTCCCAACGAAAAATTACTATATTCTAACCAACATAAAATGAGGGCATTTCAGGCCAATGAACCTCGTTTGAAGTTCTGAAATCTTGATAAGCAGTATACGCTCCCTTTCAGAAGCTGTAGGTTCAACCTGTGAAGCAGATGACATCAATTAAAATACAGCTAAAATTGGCAGTCTATGAGTTATGATGACAATCATACTACCAATTTATGCACAGAGACACATTGGATTCATTAACCATTGAATCACTGAATTAGATGACACTGTCCTTTCATTATAGCCTATGCAGCCCCATTCAGTTGGTCATTTAATTCAGTTTGTCAACAATTAAAAGTATAAGGTAATTTATGATCTATGCCAAATTGTTGTACATAACAAGAACAGGGATAATTAAAAGCCTAGAACAGGAATTAGGAACTACAGTACTTTGTGCTTTTATCATTTTCTCTTTTTTACTCCCACTCTCCGGTGCAAGTCTGTTTCATGTTTTGCAGGACTTCTTGGTTCCTTATTCTTTTAATGGTACAGTGTTGGGCACATTTTCTTCAGGTAATATATTTGGCTTAGCAAAACACTATGCAGAACTCCACAAAGTGATTATATTGAAGTTTATAGTTTGTACATGTGCAAATTGGTCTTTTCAGTCTTTGTTAATCAATTATCCAATATTTTTTTAACATTACTCCAAAGGGCAACTGTATGGAAATTGAATATTGAAGAATCATCTAGGGATGGAATGTCCTTTCCTATATTGAGGGATTTATTTTTGTCTACAGCTATGATTATACTCATTGAGACTGCTTCCGTTATCTTTTGTTTAATTTTCTCAATAAACAAAGACTATCTACCGAAAAGGAGAAAAAGAAATAAACCAAATAAAAATATAATTTGTGAATTAGGTTTTATACTTTAGGGGCATGTCATGCCTGAACTCGAGTTCAGACAGGTTCGTTCCTAGAGCCTAAAATACTGGGTCTTTCTATGAACTGAGTATAGCAGTACAGACTTCAGAAACAGAAGCAAAGATCAGCTATTGCTTTCAAAAGTGATTAAAAACATAGTAGACAAAGAAATCTTTTAGAAATATGAAACAAAGAAATTATGAAACACAGAAAAACACTGGATATGAATACACTTACAGTTCCATTAGTCTCAGAACTACGAGGTAGCGGGGGCAACTTTCCATTTGGAGAAGCTGAAACAAAATTATGAATATAAACATTAGTATTATAATCCTTCCATGCTCAGCCATAAAAAGAAAAATGCAAGATAGGCATTCCCTTCAACCATTATATCTATAGTATATAACATCAATTTGATCTTCAGCTCACCATCTACAACCTCAACTGGTTGCAAACTATTCAACAAACTCATGATGATATCCTGAAATTATAAAAGAAATTGTAAATAAATTTGGTTAGTTCTCATACCAATTTCTGCAGACCAAACAACAAATGGAAAAAATTAAACACAACTAACTTATGCATACAAGATCCCTTCATACCTGTTGAATTGATGTCTGCTGGAAAAGGTTTTGAAGGTGGGGCAGGAGAATTGATGCAGGTAAATTACTGTTGATAATTTCCTTAGCCGATTGACCGACAGGCTGAGCAGACAATGAAGAACATCAGAAGAAAACACAAGATAACTGAATTAATGAAGCTTCCGTACAACCACCTTTGAATAGGAACCTGGTAGCGACTGTACATATTTTGCTACACTATGCGTGGGAGTAAATTACAGAGAAAAAAGAAGAGAACCGATTGAGTACAAAGAGGAAAATCGAAGAGAAAATTAATCTTCACTGCTAATCGCTTATCATCTTCGGTCTCGAGGCACTTTTTTCTCTCTGTTTGGATAGAGGGAATAAACAAAGTTTCAAGAAAATACTGTCAATTTGTCTACATTTTTTCCCAAAGATTGTATAGACTTATTTCCTTTTCCTTCTTCTCAATAGACTAGCAACAAGAGAAAAAGCAGGAAGTCCTCTTCCTGGTTCTCATATCCCAAGGAAAATTAATTGCATGTACTCGCCCACTTATATTGTTCTCTTTTCTTTCCTGGTTTGAACACCGAAGCAAGCCTATGCTACCATAGTTATTAACCATAAACGGGTCAGCATACATACCATTTGTTTAGAATCAAACATCCAGTCTCCAACACTAGCAGACTTCCTTAGTGGCGAACCCTGAAATAACACAATTGTAACATCAAGGTGAAACTAACATCCATATTGATTTACTCCACAGCAGTATGGCAATAATTGTTCACATGCCTGAGAAGACCCACGAGGAGCACATAATGGAATATCCTAGGACAGATGATTTAGTTAGTTCCGGTCCTTGAAAAAAGCAGAGTATTATAAGGATGTCAATTCACCTTAACAAGATCAACATTTTCTGATGTTACTGAGAATCTTCCCCTTATCTGTACAAGATTCGTTTTTGACTTGTCGTCATCTCTGTATCCTATTACCAGAAAATAAATACATTTCACAATTAATATCATGAGACAGATCTTAGCTAGAGGTGCCTGACATTGCATCTGCACATTATGATATAACAATCACTAGCGAAGTGGTACAGGTGATCATCATTCACTGCAAGTAAGATAAAATTATCACCTCCTGATGGTTTTATTGGAGCTGATAAACTGTTCGCTGAAGCTCGGTTTGGCAGCATCAAAGGACCACTAAAGCTGGGTGCTCTTCGTACCTCACGGAGTACTTTCTCAGCTGGTTGTTGGTTTTCAGTCTCGGACCTAAATATAAACAAGCCATTAACTTAAGAGATTGAACGGCAGTGTCGCAGATATAAAAAAAGATTAAGAGGAAAAAGAAATCCACATAGAAATTGCTCGTGAACAAAGGAAAAGGAGATTAAACATCACTATATTTATACATGGTAAAAAACTGTACAATCATAGAAGAAATTAAGTTAAACGACTTATTGAATGATGTCAAACCTTTCTAAGCTCCGGTTTCGTTCTGACATGCTATGATTCAGAACTGTACCAGCCACAAGAGGTCCACTCTGGGTTTCACGATTTCTCCCTGTCGAAGTTCTGATCTTGGCCTGTGCTTCATCGCCTGCTGAGGTAGAAGGTAGTATATCTGTTTTTGATCCATTTTTTGCTGTACTAACAGTCATCCTCTGATGGGAAGACACTAAGGGGTCCGTATCAAGATTTTTTCCTTTCTTGTTCAGGCTCTCAGCATGAGATATCTCATTCCCAGTAACTTGCTCACTAGATAACAGTGCATAAAAATCATAGATGACAGGTTACGCATGACAAAGAAAGCCCAAATGCAGGAATCCGCACAGAAGTATATATAGAACTCAATTTGCATTAGAGATCTCTTGCCAAAGTATGTATACATTTGCAAAACATGAGAATCAATTAATGCCAGAGAAAGGGTCTACTTTAGATTCAATATAACAGACCTCCACCATCCATTCACAACCTTTGGGGATTCTGAATTCTAATGATTTATGCAGAAATGAACAGAATAGCTACAAGAACCACACATGGTCATAGATGGCTGCCTTAATTGGTATATTTACTAGTTTTCCCTAATACAACAGTCATTTGCACCTTGTGCTTCTCTTTTCTGAATTTAGTGAACATGGGATACTATAATAAGCATCATAACACCAATAGAACATTTACCTCCAAACAATGTCACTTGTAGAAATTGATTTAGCTAAAGCAGATTTGGGATATGCATCCTGCAAGTGACAAGAAACAAATCATTAACCAATTTTCTCAGGAGTCAGACATAGGTGTTGAACCATCTGAAGCCACTTAAAATCATTGTCAGAACCTAAAAGACAAGACGAAAAAGTCAGCTACCTTATTGACAACATAAGATTTCATGCTTTCATCTCCTACCCTACTCCCTTGTATTTCGTCATCGTCTTGCACCTTTAGAAAAATTTGGTGAGATTAGGCATCATTAAGTATTCATGGCATGCAAAAGATCATATTAAAAAGTGACATACACACCAGTGATGCTTGAACTTTTAAATCCTCAATATCAAAGTTCCAGGCACTAACACCTCGCTGGTACTCACTCTGACAAGGATAAGCAAGATGTTACCAACAAATAGAAAACAAAAAATTACTAGTCTGCATTTTATCCATAACTCACTCAAATACACAATCTTGTTCCACTGGTTATATCCAAATATTGCTTGGAAGAAACACCAAAGGCCACAGTCCCAAAGATCAATTATTCGATGCGGATATATAGTTACACAAAATAAGGTACAATCACCACCCTAGCATCTTCCTATTTTTGTATTCAACAAAAATATATCTATAATAGAGATCAAGTCAATAAATACATGGTCATACAAAACAATCATAAAAAACAATATCAGTCGAGTATACAACTTCCAGTCAATCATTCTGACTACAGACAATCATTAAAAAAGATTACATGGTCATACAAAACAGTGCTGATGTCTGTTACTTTTAGTTGTCAAACGACAGCAAAGTATATCAAAATAACCAACCAGAGAAAGCAAACACACAACAAATATAGGGATCTAAACCAGAAGCAGATTGACTAATAACAAAGAGATTGAACACAGGAAAATGAAGTTCATCTGATGTATACATATTCTATCATGCCTCTAACCTGTGATCTTGCCTCTTGTTCTGCTGAAGGCATTTTCTTCAGAGCTAACTGCGCAGCATCTTTAAGCTGTGAAGTTTTCAAGGTTCTTAGAATATAAACTAAGTCTAGCTAAATTAAAAAATTGTGCTACAAATATAGGACAGCGAACCTTGAGAGCTTCAACACGGTTCCATAATGGTGGCAAGTCAGCAAAAAGTTTCTTCACAGAAAGCTCTGGAGGCTTAGCATTCTTGAAAAATGAATGTTTCAATAACTTCTCAGCAGTTGGTCTCTTTGTTTGATCTTTCACCAAGCACATTGCAACCATCTCTTTAAAGGACTGTTGACAACTGGAATTTTTTTAATTATCAATCTATTAAAGGATACATAATTAAGAAACACTGACAGTATTTTGTAGTGGCTAAAAAATATAGATAACAGATAGTTCATCAATTTAATTTAATTAGTTATCCTCCAAAACGGTGAAAGACCTGAAGTATATCAAAATGACAAAACATGTGTCAAAAAGAACAGGATACCTTGGAGAAACGTTTGTCACGGTCATAATCTAGTCCAGGAGGCGCATTCTGGATGGTCATTAGGAGAACCTACGGGAGACAAACAGAAAAATAATAATAGAATTTTCAAAGAAGAGACGAGATCTATGCCGCCAAAGACATTCTATAGATGCTTGTATTCTACTTGTAGAACTATACCTTCATTGGGGGGTATTTTGAAAAAGGAGCATGACCATGTGCCAACTCCAATGCAGTGATTCCAAATGACCAAATGTCAGCCCTGTAAGAGAATGTCACAGTACAGTAATAAGCATATGGAGGTTATTCAAAGCTATTCAGGCTCTCGTTTACTGTTCTGCCTATAAGTTGAAGAGCTCTGATAGCACAGAATTCCCAACGTCTGAAGCATGCAGCGTGAAGCACTAGAAACAACTACTGAAAGGTCTCCATGTAAAATATCTGACCAAATTTCAAAACCATAAGTAAATGTGTTCTGGCATAACACTCACTTGAAATCATATCCGCTGCCTGGTTGCAACACCTCTGGAGCCATCCTGTAAAGAAGATAGGCATGATCTTGCAAATCTTGATGAATCATTATCATTAAGAAGTTTAATCTTTGTTTAGCTTTTGTATCCCTAAAGCATTTGCTCTCCTTGAATTATTTACAATAAGATATGAAGGACCTGAAAGCTTTTTATTTTTATTTTTAATTTTTTGGGATAATCTGAAGGTCCATGGAATTAAGATTTCTATAATATTTAACAATTTTCTTAACTTTTTGTTATGATTTTTCTATAGGATTCTTTACTCTAAATAACCTTATTTGATATGCGTTACTTTTCTCTATAAGAGATGTCATATCACAAAAATAATGTTGCGAACAATTTTATCTTCTAAAATTCACTATTTTCATCTTTTCTAAAATTCTTTTTGCCTCAATATTATGATTAAAAGCCATTTCAATATTTTTCATTTTTCCACTTTTGACCTATAAATCAATGAATTGTAATTAAATTCGTAGGAACTAATTTAATTGGTGAGTAAGTCATAATTTTACATTAATAACTGACAGTAAAAAACTTTCTAAAATAATACAAGTCCTATTTTACAATTGGGTTTTTCACGAAGTATAAGAAAATATATTTAACTTAAATTTATGGGTTATTTAACAAGAAATCCTACTTTTCAGTGTTAGGAATGATGTTTTGACAATGTATTTCAAATTGAAATATAGCTGATTAACATCTGGAACTCTTTTCAGATTTCAAGTTTGGTCCTCCTTTCACATTTCTAGAAATCTTCAAGAAAGCACGATACATGGACCAGAGGTTTGAACAAGCATAAATGTAATAGCAGACATGTCGTAATATCATTGTGGAGAAGATTAAGAAACTCAACATTAATAAATGACTTACCAACATGGAGTTCCCACAAAAGTATTTCTGGCCCGTTGCCTATCACCTTGGTCAAACATACAAGCTGAGACGCCAAAATCAGCAAGCTTTACCACCCCATTACTATCAACTAGTATATTTCCAGCCTGCAACAAGTAAAGTTAAAGAAATAAACAATTAAACATAACAAACTTTCAATTAGAGATGGCCTAAATAAGAAAATAAACTCTCTCAGCATTGCATAAAGCAGAAAAATCAGATTTAACAAACCTTGATATCACGATGGATGTGCCCGTGTTGATGTAAGTAGACCAAGGCCTTAAGAGTTTCTTTCAAGAAGGAAGCAATGGCCGATTCTTCAAACCCCTCTGGGTATGCTATCTGCATGAGATGTAGACATGAACCTTCAGCCATGAAAGGCATCACCACCCAAAGGCTCTGGTCGACAACAAATGAACAATATGCCGTTATTACATTGGGATGATCTATCAAACTCATTGTCTGAGCCTCCCTACGAATGTCATCCTGCAATGGAGTACCATACCTTCAAATACAACACAAAGAACATTTTCTCCAATATGGACAAATCAGGATGTCACACTAGCATAACAAGAAAATTTGAAGAACTAAAGAAATAGACAAGAAACAAAGCCTGACTCCAAAAGCAACCCCCTACCCTCCCCCTCTCTTCTAATTCGTTCTCCCTTTCTCTATAGTTATTAAGGAAAGATAAAATGGGAATGGTAACTTTTAGAATAACTGAAGGCCATGTTGAATTAAACAAGAATGAGAAAAATTCATAGTTCATGATGGTTTTGGTAGAGTTGCTAGTGTAAGCTTATAGAGTCCGTAAGAAGGAATACTGTAAGGTACTTTTCAAGCTCTAGAGAGCTCACATTTGCCTCCACAATCTCAACTAAGTTCTCTCAATTTCTTCCCTCCTCCACCCCATTACTGCCTCTGAGATCTGAACTCTCTTTCCTGTCGATTATTTTATCATACACTTGGAGTAGCTAACACGGGCATATAGTAATTAGTTAGTTAACAGACACAAGCAGCTAATACTGGCTTCTTATACACCCAGAATTAGTAATTATAGTTTTTAACTAACTATACTTGGCAGGTTCTGACATGCTCCCTAGTCCCTATGGTTTCCACTGAAATGCCTTGATCCGGACAACCATTTGTTCTCGACAAGCATTATTAACATCTGCGCAAAAGACTTTGTTTTGAATCAATGACACCATTGAGTCAATTAATTCTAGAATCCGCCTTTGGACCTAGTCTAGGTTTTGCCAAGTCATACAACACTTAATTGTAGTAAGTTTACTTGTAGTTTAGCACATTAATTAGATCAGTAAGTTGTTCAAATTTATTTAAGTAGTCAAAGATAAATAAAAATAGAAATTTTTAATAAATTTAACTCATTGGACCTAATCAGACTCGTTACACCCTAAATTCTAGCCATTACTGCTCTGCATACAAGAACGTGAATTATGTCAGGATGATATTGGGATAGAAGAACCAATTACACAGTGTTAATGCACACTTCATGTCTTTACACCAAGGCATTCTTCTGTTATCAAGAATGCATGTAAAGGCAATGTCAGAAAGGTACCAAAGGGTTCTTGGTTAGCGATATGGTTTGGTAATGACATCGGAGGATGCAAGCTCAGAATACTTTATTAGAACGTAAACAGAGGGAGCAAATAGAAAAGGATCTATTAATTTATTAACAAGTGTAGCTAAATTGATGAACTCTCTGAAAGCACATTTGGATAACTATTTGGACTATTATTCTGCCGCTTATTCCATGTCGGGAGCACCTCAGAAGGAAAAAACAGTAATTAATACATGCGAAGCCTCCAAATGCAAAGATTGTGGAAGAATTCGATCATAAAGGCCCATATCAGTCATCACCGCAACCATTAGATTTGCGAATCTAAACTGTCAGTCAAAATGTGGACCCTCCTGAGTCCTAATCCTACAAAATACCTAAATAAGGAGCTACACCCAGATTACATTTCCGGAACACGCAATTCTAACTTCTAATTTGCTTAGGATGCTTAACAGACCACATAACAAGAAAACATTAACACAAGAAAGATAAATATCAGGAGAAAACCACACTACTGCATAAATACTTTGTAATAACCAGCACAATCCGTTTGACAAACAAACAGTACAAAGGCAGAAAGACCCTAAATCATCGGACGCATTCAAAAGGTAAACACTTTCTGAAAGTTTTCAACACCGATTTACCTTCCCCAAAACTTTAGCCATGAATTATACATATATACTATATAAGTTAATGATCCAGAAAGAGATGCGAAAAGATGTCCAACAGATCGAAAAACAGAGACTTGGTATTAGGATAAGTATTCAAATCACATGACAAGACGACGACCTCAAATCTAATTGAGTCGAGCTTCAGTAGCCAAATCAGTCACAAATGCATAGCAACAAACAATTAGATATACAAACATATAGAAATGAATAAGATAGTAAAAGGAAGGGGGAAGACCAGATTGCTATTGCATCGATCGAGATCCAAACACTTGACGGCGATAACTTCATTAGAGGGGACATAGATCGCTCTATAAACAACAGCACTGGAACCATATCCAATCTCTTCGAGAAGCTTGTAATCACTGGGAGTCGCAGAATAGCTTCTCTGACCGCCTCCCATCCTTATCATAGACGCCCGAAAACCACCACAGAAAACAAGATTACTACAACCGGAAAACCGCTAAATAAGCCCCAACTTGAAGCTGTCTGTGCATGGACTTAATTTTCTCTCTCTGTTTACTGTGTGTCGGAGCTCCGATTAATTAGCAAGGCGATATTTTTTTTATTCCTCGATGTTCTCTATCTCTAAACAGCAGACAGATTAGAAAGGAGATGCGACTGCCTACGTGGCATTTTCAGCGGCAGTGCCACGTGGGCACCGCTTGACAAGAAAGAGGTGGGACCCAAGCTTCCAAGAAACATGCTGCAAGATATTACTAGATTTTAGGTCAAAATTACTCGTAACTTAATTAAGATGGAAAACATTGTTGATTAATTCTTTTTATCAAAAACTAGCTCAATCTAATTAAATAATAAATATAATATTAATTCTACATAATAATATCAGTTTAAAATTTCGAAAATCATGGGACTCGGAAAATTCAAATACTTGACACTTTTTTTAGACTTATATAGTATTAGTTAAAGATAAATAAACATACAAAATTCAAGGAAATCCAGTATTTTTATGTCCAAATTATTAACAATAATAATTGTTATTAAGACAAGTGACCTACTACTAATATACTCCGTATATATAGATCTGAGTTACTAAAACTTTAGGAAAAAATATCAATTCAACAAAATAAATGTTTTAGACTTCTACATTAATATTTTTAATAGTAATTTTTATATTTTTGATAGTAATTTTAGTATTAAAATAAAATAAATAAAAATTTTACTTATTAAAATATTATTTTTTTATTAACAAAAATTAATTTAATTAATAAAATTCAGCAAATACTACCATTAAGTTTAACGCGAAGGTAAACTTTTATCATACAGGGCAATGGAATCTTGATATGTAAATGACGCTGTGGCCGACGGATTTAGTAGCCTAATATGTGTAGTTATTATTGTTATTGTTACGATATCAAAACGGGATATTGAAAGGACGGTGGTGGGTGCCTTAGGACTTTAATCGTACGACCTTGCCACTTTTGCTTCAACATGTTCGTCCTATCTTTTGAATATCTTTGCAAGTACTGAAGGTACCGTGATGTCCTTATTATATTATTATTATTCGTATATTACTCCATCATTTAAAGAAATTATATAATATTTTTGTAAAATGTATTATTAAAACTAGATTTGTATTTTATTGATTTTGATCGTAAGATGTTTAATATTACAAAATACATTAACATTTAATAAAGTAAACTCTTTATTATATAAAAATTTTGTTAAACCTATATCACATAGATTTTAAAATTTTATAATGTAGTACAAATAAAATAAAACATAACTTTTTTTTTGTAGAATGGAGTTAATATAATTTTTATGGAATAATTATGCTAGTAAACCAACTCAAACTATACACAATTTTATTGGGCTGAGTTCGTCCAAACTAAAAACGAACATATTTTTATATGTACTAAAACATATAATTATATAAATACTATGTATAGCTTACTTACGGGTGTTAATAGTCACAAATTGTTCCAAGTTTAATTTGGCTCTTTTAAACGAACCGATGGTAAACATATTCTTTTGGTTCTTAAGAATTTAACATCGATTTAGATTTATCGATAAAATTTGAGTAAGCAAATAAAAAGTTTGAATAAACTTGACTTATTTATAATTAAAATTTCTTTTTAAGATAGATTGATTAGCCTTTGACACAACGAACTCATAGATAAGAACTACTTACGGTCATATGTAAGATGGTTTTGTTTGTTCAATTATTAGACAGACACATTTAGTTTGATTTAGATCAATTAAGTTACAGAGACAAAACATTAAAAATAAGAAAGAAACCAGCCCAATAAAATAGTGTATACGTAGCTTGATGCCTCAATCTTTCTTTTTCTTCCCCACCCAAAGTGCTGCTAATTTGTCGTTGACATTCAAAAATTTAGATATAAGGTTTTCACGATGTGATCCTTGAGAAAGTTTGTCTTTATAGAGAACACCTGTTAATCTAACGACGATTTGTTGTTGGAGGAAAGTTCCGACGTGAGAGTAAATATTCTTAATAATCAACGGTGAATGCTTTAGGGTTTTGTGTGTGAGAGCTAGAATAGTGTGTATTGTCATGTACTTTTATTCTTGTAGGTTGATATCTATTTATATTTACCCGATAACCGATTATAATGTGAAACCTAAATTGACATGAATTATGTTTTCTTGTCCCCTTAATTATTGAAGATTTCATACCAATACTAATCAATAATCAAATCGTACATGAAATCTGAATAACTTGTGGCTTCCATGTTGGGCCTCTAGAACGGATAGGGCACTTGTGTATTTAATTAGGCACAATAACTTATTCCCTATTTTTGGGGCTCAACATTGCCCTTACTCTCATAGTAAATATTTATTAATATGCAGACTACTTATATTAAATTCATTAAAGCCCAAAAATAGAGGTCTCACAAATATGGATCCATATTTATTAATGTCTTATAACCTATTTCAGTAATTACCATGGGTCTATGTGACATAGTCGATCCCTTAGATATGAGCTAGAAACCCACTCTATATGAGGGAATGAATCATTGGGCACAGAATGAGAGAATTAATTAAGTGGGGGTGGTAATAGTGATATTATCACTCTTTAGCGGGGATGCAACTGCAAATTACACCTGCTCATGAAAGGTAATCATGGTGTATGTCTTATTGTTCGTGCATATTAATTATAAGGAATAAACGTTTTCCCCTAGGTTTTCGTTTTTCTTAAGCTTCGCAAAAGATAGTTGTGAACCCCTTCGTCGAAGATGATCTTGTCTAGGTGATTGAGATCTGGGAAGGGACATCGATCAGGAAAAGGGCGCAAATTCGCGCCCTTTTCCCTCAGATCTGGATGCCTTGACTTTGAAAAGGGCGAAAAATGCTTAGCAACTTCGATCTACCGCTCCTAAGGAAGTAGTCACCTATGAGGGTGGGAAGGTCGTGATCGCCAAGTGGAAGCCCAAAATTGGTGTCTTGCATACGGGAAGATGCTTCGAGGACCCAAAATTTCTCAGGGTCTTTTCAATAGCTAGAGAAGATGCCCGCAGACAAGAGCAGGTATCAAGTGGCTTCCACCGAGAACATGATCGAAGATGCTTACTCCACTTTGAAAAGATATGTATACCCAGGACATGTTTGTAGTGTGAAGCAAAGACTCATATCCCATTTTTGATGATATCACTATGGTTCTACAAGCATTTGCATCTTTAACTATTTTGAAGAAAAGACTTGCCCTCGGACCTCTGAGACAAGAGGCAAGCTTAGTCATCCCTCAAGTGGCTTACTGTGGAGCAAACAAGTATGTCGAGGAGAGGACTGTCTTCGCTAGCAAAGTCGACGAGCTGAAGAAGAATCTCCAAGATGAATGGGGGAAAGCAACAACAGAGGAACCGTAGAAAGAGCTTATCGAATAGCATGTAAAGAGGCATGACACGGAGAAAAATCTCAACGACAAGTATCTCCGTGCCAACCTAGCCGAGAACCTCCTTGCGGAGAAGGACGAACTCCTTAAGAAGCAAAAGGCCAACATGACGGGTGTCAAAGACCAGTTTGAGGCCTTTGTGCAGAAAATGCAGACTTTGCCTCTTCCTCATCCTCTTTCGGCTTCTACTTTGCCTCGAGATGTTAAAAATGACCGCGGATGAATACACTAATAGATTCATGTTTGTGCAATTCTGTGTAGGGACCGCCAGATTTGACTTAAAGGAAATTTGGATTCCCAAGCTTGACAACGATGCTAGAGTTAAGGGGTTATGCAAGTTCTTTGAGGTCGAACTGGCTAAGAACGGCAGGGCAGAGCCGAGCTGTTGGAATGAATGTATTTATATGTTTTATTTTTGGTTTTATTCCTTAGTTGCATATGGATGCCCCCTACTTCGAGGTGGTAGAAATGAAATTTGAACCAACATCGAAGTAATAAGAAGAAACAAAGATAAGAACAACTACATGTAGGAATAAAACTTGAACTTTTATTAATAATTAAGAAAGTAATAAGTACAAAGAGAGTGATTGACTAAATACTGGCTTGAAACGAGCTTATCAATTACTAATAGAATTTTCGAAGCTTAGAAGGGTGCCAAATATTAAGAAGTCTTTGGCCTTCTAAGGTACAAACACCATTGTTAGAGAGTTTGACAATTCTATAGGGCCCTTCATAAGTTGGTATAAGTTTTCCTATTTGTTGGGGTGTGGAAGCATCGGCTAGACGTAAAACATAGTCCCCGACGTTGAAATGTTAAGCCTTCATATTTTTATTGTAGTGTTGGGCTACTTGTTTCAAGGCTAGTGAGATGCATCTGCCTGACACCCCGGGCCTAGGATCTATAGGGGATGAAAATCGAGTTATCGATAACCGAACCCTTACAGATAAAAGATTTCTGTATTGATTACGTATGCCATTATGATGAAGTCAAACGGTAGTCAAGCTGACCAGCTGATATACTATCTGATACGAGTTCCTAAGTGCACATGCGCCAAACGGACATGGATATAAGGCGCATGTGAAATTATTCTTTATTATTTTAAGTAAAGGGTCAAATCCCTTGTTATCACTCGGGGACCCTAGAATCCATTTTTCTCCAAGTTATTAAGAGGGGTTAACATCGTTTTCGTCAAACCTCGTAAACACTTAAGCCCAATAAATTATCCCTCTTTCAAATCTCACCCAATACTTATCGTTCATGTTGCTATTATCAAATATTTTATAAGATATGGCTAAAAACCCGAGCCGTCTAATAAAGGCAAGGTAAGAATGATATAACGAACGCTTCCCGATTGCCCTCTTATGGATGACATTCAGTGAAAGAGTGAAGCATGAGACAATTATTGAAATGTTTAGATTGTAAGGCCTGTGTGAGCCCCACATAGACTTCCGCTGCCAGAATATTAATTTTGGGTTAAATGTAATAGAGATTTCTATTATTTTCTCTTATTTATTATTATGCATGCTTGGATGAGGTTATTTTTCTTTTGTTAATTATTGACGGTGTCCGAAGTCCGATAAAGAATTTTTGGGGTTGTCATAGACACGCTATAAAAAAACTTAGTAAACATCTTCTTTTCCCTATTGGAAAGGAAAAATTCACCTCCACTAATGATGACATCTACCACTCCTCGGGCTGGAGATGGCTTTAGATTGTCAAATGGGTTTCCATGCGGCCGAGGAGTGTTTGTTGCGTATCTCGTCAGATTTCCCTTTTGGACATTAATTTCAATGAACGTCTTGAGGTTGGAACACTTTTTAGTGTCGTGCTCATGTTCCTCGTGGTACTCACAGTACTTGGGGTTATTTCATGCTTTACTGAACACTTTGATCGCACAAGGTTGGACAAAGAAGGCATCGTGTCGGATTTCATAAAGAATCTGAGCACGAGGAGCATTGAGCGGAGTATAAGTTTTGTCTGTGTCTCGTGGCGTCTTCTTCTGATCGTTCCACGACTTCTCTCCTTTCTAGTTATTATAGTTTCTTTGGGAGTCGGGGTTTTTACCATTGAAGTCGTGGTTCCCATTGTTGTTGTTTTTCCCATCGTCCTCGTAATGTCTATGCACATTTTCAGGGACACGATGGCCTTTTTGACCTTCATTTGATCCTCGACCATGTGGAAGGCTTGAGACAAAGTCTTTGGAGGGGCTTTAATAAGGTGCTTGATGAACTTAGTGGACCTACCTGGATTGAGGCCGATAGTTAGAAAACTTATTGCCTGATTTGAGTCGAGGTCAGTGTTTTCCCAATGAGATAGCCGAGAACTTGTAGAAGGGGGGGTTGAATACAAGTTTTTTGAATTCTTTTCGATTGCTTGTTCTTCAAGAGATTAAATAATACTTGCGGAAATAAAGAACAAGAACTCAAATCAATTTATAAACAATTGCTTTTATTGATTTAACAATTGAGTACAAATTCTAACAATCACAACAATATGATCGTCAGCTTCTTTTCTGTATTGTAAAGATACAAACTATGAATTCTATACAGTTTTGAAATTATAATTCTGTAAACCTAATTACAACTTCTAAAACTGAAATGTAATTAATTCAGTTACCAATTCTAAATAAAATTCAACTTCCTTATTCGAATCAAATACAATCTTTTCTTTTTGATTAGAAATAAATTTCTGGTTAGTTTCCTTACCAGCTACGTCTTCAATAATATCTCAGTCTACGTAGAAGACATTCCTTATTCAATTTGAACTATGTATCTCATCAGGAAATAATTCACAACTAGTCCTTGATAGCTTCAGCTTTAGTCTCCGATCACTTTAGTCTTTGGTCTTTAGTCCCTGATCAGGTTGTGTAGTCTCCGACAGAGTTATTAGTCTCCGATGCTTTAGACTTAGTCTCTGATGACGTCAGCTTAGTCTCCGATGTATTAAGCCTAGTCTTTGATGACGTTAGCTTAATCTCTGATACACTAAGCTTAGTCTTTGATGCTTTATTCTTAATCCCCAATGACGTAAGCCACAGTCTCCGATAGGCAAAACTTAGTCTCTTGTAGGCAAAATCCTTAGTCTCTGACAAGTTTTCCTTAGTCTCCGATAAGCCTTTTTGTAATCTCCGACGGATCAAAAACACACTTTGACGTGTTGAAGCTTTGATACACTTTCCAACAATTACTTACAATTAAAGAATGAATCTATCTCTTTACAAAGAATAAATGAATTACAACCAAAGAGATAACTACTGGCTACAAGACTTCAGTGTTACTAATTAACACTTTCTATACATTTGTATATCTAAGTAATCTAAAGACAATCATCATCAAATGTTATAAAACCTAACAGTCAGGTAATTTTGCGGTTGCATCTTGGAATTTGCAGACGAATTGCCTCAATGTCTCATTGTTTTTCTGTCGGATTTGGATGAGGGAAGTCATCATTTTGATTTGACGTTTGCTTGGTTCGAACCGATCATGGAACTCTCTTTTTGAGGTGCCTCGATCTCACGAATAAAGGAGGATTTCCTATGATGATGGTGTTGAGAATGGGATCCGCCATTGAGCTTGTGCTTCAACTTTTCTAGATGACTTTGGACAGTGGATGGTAAATCCAAAGAATCTGAGTTCGACCTTTGTCGATGTCGACCACCACTCTTTCCAGAGCTATGATATGTCTCGGGAGAACTAGAATAGCTACGACCTCTTTTCGACACGTGTGGGCGAGAGTGATGCCAATGATGAAAGTTGACGTCTTCTTCCTCCATCTCTTATAAAGTGGCTAATTTCTTTTCACTATCAATTTGTTGGAGGTCTAGTTTTTTTTGTTCTTCCAGAAGTAGCCTAACTTGCTTTTGTTTCTGCGCTTAGTGGTAATAACCAATGCCACGTTGTCCTCAACGATTTTTGTTCTCCAAATTCATAAAGCAGATGGTTCGAAGACCCTTTTCCTTGATGAGTAATCAACGTCACATGAGAAGCATGTGTCGAGAACTTAGCGTTGGAAGATTTTCCATAAGATGTGGACGCAGAAGATTTTGTGTGAGAGGTGAGGGTTGACGTGGCTAGTTGTAAGAGTTGATTATAAACACAAAACGTTAAGAGACACTCCTTCTAGCGCCAATATTAACACTCAAAAAGTCTAGGTCTAAGGTTTCACAATTCTTGGGAAAGCTTGTAAAGACAGATAACACCTGTTAACCCAACGACAGTTTGTCATTAGGGGAAAGATCAGGCGTGAGAGTAAGTATTCTTGAGAATGAATTTGTGTGTGAGAGTTAGAGTAATGTGTATTGTCACGTACATTTATCCTTGAGGGTAGATATCTATTTATACTTACCCGATAGCCAAATATTATGGAAAATCTAAGTTAATATGGATTAAGTTTCATTGTCCCCTTAATTATAGGAGATTTCATATGCATATTAATCGATTATAAAATCGTACATGTAATGTGATCAACTTGTGATTTTCATGTTGGATATCTAAAACGAATAAATCACATGTGTGTATTTGACTATACTCAATAACTCGTACCCTATTTTTCGGGCCAACATTTGCATTAAAGTAAGTCTTGGATCTTGATGTCTCCGCTTTCATGGTTTTATTAATTTTCCCTTTTTAGCGTATAGTCAGTCATAGAAGAGGGGACCTTCCATTACGCAGCAATTTGTCAAGTGGTGTTGGTGTTGTATGTTTCGTAGCTGATTGTGAAATATATATATATATATATATATATCAGAATTATATGTTTTGTTGGATCATTTTAGCCTTTCTGGCAGAGTTTTTATTGAAATTCAATAAGATTAGAAGAAGCTGTCTAAATAACCCCAGCCAAAAAGAACAACTAAAATTGTTTAATGATGAAGACATTCACAAACTCTCATGTAATAAAAATACTATTGCATATGGGAGAAAAGTAATGTATATTTGGATTGATGTCAATCCAAACGGATTTAAAAATATGTAATGGCACATAAAAATAATATATTTAATTAATAATTGAGAGAAAGTATAATGCAATTTGAAACACAAATTGTAATTAATTGGATGCGATTTACAAATTTAAATTTATCACTGCTATCGGCGATTAAATGATGCCGTATTATATGATTTTAAATGATACAATTTCAATGTCAAAATCAAGCATAAGAACTAATTTTATATCAAAACAGATGTATAGCTACTGATTAAGACTTGCACATAAAAACTCAAATTACTACCAAAATTAATATGAAAAACAATTCTAATGTGAAATGAAAGATTACAAACTTGGCAAAAATATAACATTGATGATTGCTACATAAATTTGAATATAGAAAATCAATTAATCAATCATATAAAACTTCATTGTATTTCTATGAGTATGTGAGTATTTATTCATGTATTGATGGAAAAACAATGATATTTATACAGTAAATTATACATCAATGTATTTCTACGAGGAAGATATTATAAAAGCAAAACATAAACCAATTTACTTGTGAATTTACAAATTGATATAACCACCTTTGTCATAACCATTAGTTCAACATAAATAGTGTTTTTGAGCATTTTAGATTCAAATATTATAATTTATACTATCAGAACAAAAAATCTCTAAAATTTAAATTAAAACAAACAGGATTTATATCTATTTTCATGTGATTTAGATTTCAAAATCAAATTTATGGCTACTCCTAATTAACTCCAGGTGTATGTCAATTTTGTAGGCAAATACGCAAAAAAAGAAAAAAGGAAGAAGAAGTTCATATGAATAAAATCGTAGAATACTTTAACAGAATGTCGATCAAAATTTGTTTTATCAACTGTACAGAAGGGCTCATATTTCGTTAAGCCCTGTTAATCCTATCTTGGGTACAAGTTTATAAATAATTAAAAATAAATTATAATAGTCCAGTTCTTTTTAGGAGTCTCTTGGAAGAAGCCTTGGAAACCAATAATCCAACACCCAAACACATGACCCATATCCCAACATCGACTGCCCAACTCATATCCGCCACCTCCAAATCTTCGTTTCCTCCGCCGTCGTTTTCTCGGGATTCGTGAGACGATTCCAGTTCCATGCCCTGTTCTTCTTCCTCATCTGTTCCGATATCAGAATTACAGCAGCAACAACCACCATCCAGATATTCCCGTTCGGTCTCTTCGGGAATCTCCTCCAATGTCCCCTGGAAACACCCACCACCCGACCTCCTCTTTTTCTTCACCAGCATCTCCACTCTCTCTCTCATCGCCACGTCGCCTCCCGCCGCCACGCAAACCTCCACCTCCTTGACAACATCCTGCAGAAGGCGGCCAACACCACCGCACTCGAGAGCGCAGCTACATTCCATCTTCCACTCGTCGTCGTCGTCCCAGTCCTTTCTGAAAAACCCCTTCAAGAGCTTCTGGTCACCCAGGTAGACCTCGAATCTCGCGCCTTCACCTGCCTTGACCCGCTCCCTGGTCATGAAACAGACCCACGAACCGATTGAGGGAGAGACGACCCGGTGAAGAGTAATGAAAGCGGGCGAATCGGATCGGATCTTGGAGCTGTTGACCTCCAATGGGCTGCCATTGATGCGGGGAAGGAAATGGAGAGTTAGTGAATCAGGGAAGGGAAGGGTATTTTGGGGATTAGAAGAAGAAGAAAGAGAGAGGCGGAGATAAAAAGCTTTGATGTTTAAGAGACGGTCACTCTCATTCTGCTGATATCCTCGACACATGACGGAGCTGTAAATGCTTGGCCGTCCGTTTGTTTGTTTGTTTTGTTTTCCGATGATGTGCTTTTTACCAAGTTGTTTGTAGTGCTATATTTGTTGGGTTCATGAAGTAATTTGTTTATACAGTATTTATTTACGAAGACTGGTCGAGTGATCAAAACCAAGGGGCTTGGACTCTATTTCTGGGGGTGATAGAGCCGTGGTTTTGGGTCTGGGAAGGGTGGGTGTGGACAAAATATTCACATGGTTTTTTATTATTGTTGGCCAACTGAATTTTGTAGTACTATATTATCATTCGTATATATTAAACGAGGTGGTGGTATATGATGATGATGATGAATATGATGTTCCGTTTGTTACTTTCTTCGATCACTACCCTCCCCACTATAAAATTATTTCATTTCAATCATATGTTATTTGTAATATTTTATATTATAATATAAAAACAAATTTCTCTCGACATAAGAATGAGGTCCTTTTATCACATGGGTGGAATTAATGGTCTCTTAAGATATAAATTAAGCTAATACTTTTATTTTCTGTTACAAATTCTTTATCGAATTAAGAAATGATAATTTGGGTAACTAATTTATTTGTTCTAATAAGATCACTCTAGTTGATTTCACAAATCAGCTGAAACAGACTCTCCAATATTGAAATGGTTTGTGAACTCTCACTCTCTGTTTCAGTTGATTTGTAAACCCCACTTGATCTGTTTCGACTGATTTGCGAACTCCACTAGATTATCCAATACCATGGTCACTCCTGATATAATTTCTTATGGCATTTCCCAATTAATCTATTGCCATAAGATTCTTTAATATTGTAAGTACTTAATAAGGTTTTATTTTTAATTAAAAAAATAAATTTGTAAATGAACATGTGCGATGATTGAAAGAGACGTGACGGGCAATTTATTATTCTTAAATTTTGTAACACCAAACTTGGACCGGAGGCACTGAAATTTGGATGGGCCTAAACCAACAAGTTATGGGCTGAAATACATCAACTCTAAAGTCAACTTTATAAAGCAAGCTGGGCCTACCCTCAAACTTGGACCACTTTGCATTGCCAAGGCAGATAATTGATTATTGGAATTTAAAATAAGTTTATTCCGTTTGAGAGAAGTGCTAGTTATCTCATTCGCATGCACTCGTGTGGTAATGCCTTGTGTAAATATAGTGGGGTGGTAAGACTTGTTGTTTTCAACTTGGCGACGAATAAAAGATGTCGCATTAAGTGGTGGGGTGGGGTGGTGAGTTTTGTGAATTGTGATGCTAGCTACTAGTAGACTATTAGTATTATTATCGTCGCTTTTTGTGTTTTGTTAATTGAAAGTGTTGGACTACTTTTTAACATGAATTATAGGGACCATTTTGAGTAGTTATTGTATGAATATGAGCAGCTAGCTAGGGCTAGGGACAGGGACAGGGACAGGGATAGGGTTAGGGTTAGGGTTAGGGTTGGGGGAGGGAGGTCGACTATCGAAATTTGGGGCTCCATCACGTGTTTAGTTGCGGATTGGAGACTTACTATTAACCAAACGGATCGATCCCAAATACTGCTGCTGCTTTCTTCCTTTGCCTAAAAATTAATTGAATTTCTATAGTTACATCACAAGCTCAATTTTTTTGGAAATTTATACTCTATATTACATGGTCAACTTCAAAGAAATACATAAATTTTGACTGAATAAAAAAAGTCAGAATATTTATGTGTATGTACGCACACAGACACCAAGACAGAAAATTAAAATAACTATAGTAAAAAATGATTGTGCCTTGACTTTTCACACCTTCTGTTAGTTCCGACGATACATACATATATGATCATTAAAAGGTACGTGGAAGAAAGCAACACAATCCATAATCCATCTATATATATATATATATATATATATATATATATGATCAATTTAACTTGAGTTATTTATTCTTTTCCTAATTGTAGAAGGTAGGTTCCAAATTAAGTCAAATTATATAGTGTAGTTTAATTGATGATCATGGGGACTTGTAAGGAATATTTAGCGTAAGCAAACACACACACGTCCAAATTAATGTGTTTGTTGATGCTGCAGCCTGCAGTGCAGTGCAGCACGTTCCTAGCTAGTTGTCCATGCGTCTGTTAGCAAAATTTCAAAGTTATCATTACCTCACTCATCGTACAAACCTACACCAACCCCACCACTAGACTTCTTCCTAATAAAACTGCATCCGGTTTTCTCATCTATATTAGCTAAATTAATCTTAACAACAAAAATCTCCATAGTTATCTCGTACGTATGTTTATACGTTCTTTTTTTACTTCATATGTCTTTTCTTTTGACTTTTTTTTTCTTTTAAAATTATAAATATTACCTAAACTTTAAAAACCAATACATTTTGAAACATGCTATAATTTAAATTTAAAATACCTTAACAAATTATATATAACTTTCATTTTAATTTTAGTACAATAACTCTTTCAATATTCATCATCTCAAATTGTCAACAAAAGAAATATTTTAATTTTTTCCCATCATTATTATTTCCTCAACATTTTCTATTTTATTGTAAACAATAATAATTCTTACTACCTACTTATTTCCAAAAAAAATATAATACTAAAATTAGTATTAAATACATATCCGAAATTTTCATATAATTATATATTTATAAGACTCTAAAAGTGAATTGTCTAAAGTAATTAATTCAAAGTTAAATCAAAAAATTTACTTCTTAACTTCACAAAATAATAACATTGACTTAATATATTATTTTAATACATTCAATCACATGCTATTGAAAGAAACATAATATTAATTTATAAAAAAACCTTTTAATCGATATATATTACTTGAAATTGGAATTCTAAAAATAATAAATTTATATTCTTATATATAATTAGGAATTTAAACAAATAGAGACAATTATAATGAAATAATATGTCATAAATGAACAAAATAATTTTTCATTAAAATAAATATTATTTAATTTATATTATATTTAAATATATAAGAAAAATTGATCCGCACTGCGCGTGAAATTCCGCACCAATAATTATTAAAAAAGAAGTAGCCCACGAATTTGAAAATGTGTCGAGTACATACATAGCATATACCACAAACGTACAATTAAAACGCTGACAATAAGTTCCTACGTACTTAAGAAATCAATCTGCTGACAATATATAAACGTAAATACTAAGCTTATTACAACATAGCCAATTAAAATTAATTTCATGCAGCCTCAAAAGCCTAGCTAAAATTCAAATTGCCTCATTTATATTTTGGAAATTTAGATCGAAAATTGTACATTGCCAACTTTCTGGAACTTGATTGGCTAGCTGTAGCAGTCGTGCTATATATATATAGGTCAATCGGCCACTATAATCGAACATTGTATAGTTTTCAGATAT
>CM025780.1:61499269-61517245 GCA_014636745.2 Centella asiatica
AGTTTTCAGATATGTTAAGGCAACTTTCGCATACGGTCCCCTTTGTATAGAGAGAGAGAGAGAGATCCAATCAAATCAGATGAACTAATCAAAAATCGATGAATATGTATTTATATGTGCATGATTTTGTGTCAAATCTGAGGAGATTATATATGTTGATCCTTCATTCTAATTCTAACTTTATGTGGAATCAATTTAAAGCCACAAGAAGCTTTTTAACTTCTTCAATAAAAAGTCTTCTCTACTTCCAAGTTATAACGTCATTGCCACTTGGACAAAATATATATGAGAGGCTGTGGAACAATTCTGTTCACCGGCATGGGCTCTCCATTTATCATGTTTTGACCTTTTGACGTCCATGTATCCATTTGGAAAATATAAAATATTTTTATTTTATTTTATTGTAATATAACATGTACATCTTCTGTCTTATTAATTTTTTGTTACTAATACTACTAAAATTCCATAACACTCGTACTCCGAATATTCTTGTTGTTTATGAACTTTGTATCTGTTTTTATTGCTAAATTTGTTCAAATTTATTAGAAATGGAGTTTTAAATTAATTGGTCTAAAAAGAAAGCAAAATACAATTATATTTATTTGGTCTGGTTCGGTTTAGTAGGCGTAAATGTTTGATATATATATATATATAATGTTAAACCAAATTAAATCAAGAATAATCAATTGAAACCAACACCTTACAAGCCAAATAAAATTAAAAAAAATTACTTGGAAATGTTATGGCTAAAATTCGACTGATTTGATCGGTCGGTTTTTGTTTGGGTTATCAAAAGACTACTAGTAATAATGAGAAAAGCATCTTCTAGTACACATAGTGACAGAGTAGAGTACCAAGTAGGCAGGATAGCTACTATGTATAATCATGTAATATTGTGATAGTGAGTTTGAGATTGAAACACATGATATATACAATAGTGGATATGATTCCATTAGAAGCCACGAAAATGGCAGAAGCAAAAGATGAGCAAGAGATTGCGAAAGAAAACCAGGTGGAAGGAGTAGAAGAAGAAGAAGAAGCAGTCGGTACGGCGGCGGGGAAGAGAATCCAGCCGTGGACAAAGCAGATCACAGTGAGAGGAGTAGCATCAAGCATTATGATAGGGAGTATATACAGTATCATAGCCATGAAACTCAACTTGACAACCGGTATTACTCCTAATCTAAATGTCTCTGCTGCTCTTCTTGCTTTTGTGTTCATGAGGACATGGACAAAGTTGCTCCACAAGCTTGGAATTACTTCTACTCCATTCACTCGCCAAGAGAATACCATGATACAAACATGTTCTGTGGCATGCTATAGTATTGCTGTTGGAGGTATATTAATTATATTTATATATGAACATATTCATATATTAACTTTTGCTTGCATGCATGTTTCTTTCTTTAATTTGTTTCTGTACATGTATAGAGTGAGTCTTTTCTTTCTCACTTGATTCCTGCACTAATATGTTTATGTTACTACGAGGTTAAATAAACCCGCAGGAGGATTTGGATCTTATCTTTTGGCGTTAGACAAGAAGACATATGAGCTAACAGGGGGCGCCTCTCAAAATGCTCCGGGGAGCTACAAGGAACCCCAGATTGGTTGGATGACGGCCTTTCTATTCTTAGCATGTTTTGTTGGTCTTTTCGCCTTGATTCCCCTGCGAAAGGTATGGGCGTGTGCCTTCATCTGCTGTGTGTTTAACCTCAAAGTCGGCTTATTTTGAAATGGAGCCAAGTGATGGAGTATCATAAAAAATGAAAGCTGTTCTTCATCTACTACATCCACTAGCTAGCTAGGAGTATTATTAATCTACCTAGATCGACACATATTTTGATTGCAGGGTCCAAATGGAAATTAACCAAGTCTCTTCTTGTCCACAGATTTTGATTGTTGACTACAAATTGACATTTCCCAGTGGAATGGCAACTGCTGTTCTTATAAACGGATTTCATACTATGGGCGACAAATTGGCTAGGTATATATTCTTTTCCTCTATTGAACAGTATAGCTTCTCGTTGTTATTATGCAGTCCTGCAAAATTTGGCAATTTTTACCAGACCTGTTTTGCTGCTGTAATTTCTGAACAGGAAACAAGTACGAGGGTTCATGAAGTTCTTTTCGTTTAGTTTCTTGTGGGGTTTTTTCCAATGGTTCTACACTGGGCAAGAAGGATGTGGATTCGCACACTTCCCAACTTTCGGATTAAAAGCCTTGAAACAAACGTCTGTACATTTGATTATCATTATGTGCAGGCCTTTTAAATTCGTCATGCCGTGTCGTGTCTTGTTATTTTTATATGAGCTTGTTAATTGACTAACAATGTGTTAAATTTGTGAAGATTCTACTTCGACTTTAGCTTGACGTATGTGGGAACGGGCATGATCTGTCCTCATATTGTGAACTTGTCTCTGCTATTTGGAGCTGCCATCTCCTGGGGACTAATGTGGCCGCTTATCGAAAAGCATAAAGGGGATTGGTTTCCACCAGATTTACCTGAAAGCAGTATGAAGAGTCTGAACGGTTACAAGGTTGCCACCACCTATTTAAGTTGCATCTTTTTAACTTCCTGTCAAGTTCAAGCAACTATTGCAACTATTGTGTGTGTGTATTTATATATATATATATATATATATATATATATATATATTTTGGCAGGCCTTCATATCTATAGCTCTCATCCTGGGTGATGGTCTCTACACTTTCGCTAAAATACTTTATTTCACCTGCACGAGTGTTCGTGAGAAAATGAAAAACAAAAAGAATCATGATGCAGGTAAACTCCGTCCAGATATGCAAATTGCATCCTGGTAATACATTTCCAAATTCTTTAATAATTACCTTTAATTCTGCAACAGCAGCTAACGGGGATAAGAAGGATAAATCCATCGATGATTTAAAACAAAACGAATTCTTCCTAAGAGAAACTATTCCCCTATGGGTAGCAGCTGTTGGATACGTGCTCTTTGGCATCATCACTGTGATAGGAGTTCCCTTCATTTTCCCAGAACTTAAATGGTACTATGTCGTCGTAGCCTACATTTTTGCTCCCTCTCTAGCCTTCTGCAATGCTTATGGAGCTGGCTTGACTGACTTTAACATGGCTTATAATTATGGGAAAGTTGCGCTTTTTATGTTAGCAGCATTAGCAGGGAAAGAGCACGGAATGGTGGCTGGGTTAGCCGGTTGTGGTTTAATCAAGTCAGTGGTTTCTGTTTCTTGCATATTGATGCAGGATTTAAAGACAGGTCATCTCACTTTAACATCCCCGCGAGCTATGTTATTGAGCCAGGCCATCGGTACAGCCGTAGGCTGCATTGTGGCTCCTCTAAGCTTCTATCTTTTCTATAAGGCATTCGACGTGGGAGATCCTGATGGAGAATTCAAGGCTCCTTATGCTGTAATATACAGAAGCATGGCAAATCTTGGGGTTCAAGGCTTTTCAGCTTTGCCTGAACATTGCTTGCAGCTTTGCTACGGGTTTTTCGTGTTTGCCATATGTATTAATTTGGTGAAAGATCTGTCGCCAAAGAGGATAGGAAAGTGGATGCCGCTGCCTATGGCTATGGGAGTGCCGTTTCTGGTGGGTAGCTACTTTGCTGTTGATATGTGTGTGGGAACTCTGATTGTGTTTATTTGGCAAAAGCTTAAACCTAAGATGGCTGAGCTGATGGTCCCAGCAGTCGCTTCGGGGTTGATATGTGGAGAAGGACTATGGATCCTTCCATCCTCGATTCTTTCTTTGGCAAAGATAAAGCCCCCTATCTGTATGAAATTCTTGCCTTCGTAATACAGTAGTATAAAAATACGATTACTAGATTTACATCCATTGTCAAAAGCAGCAGGTGCCAAGTTATTCTAGCGACATGCAGAAGCCGTCTGTTGATGATGAATGAAGAAATCAAGATTCTCCGTATACATTGCAACAATGAAGAAATCAAAAGATTAAGATTGGGACACTTTTTAGCTGAATAAACCAAACTCGTTGGTTGAGAAGTTTTAGGAATATAAATGACTATTGAAATCATAAGATAATGTACATGTCTCACATGAGCAGCCTGGCTCTCGATCGAGAAAAAAACAAGTAAATCGCTTTGCTGTTACATTTTACTAAATCATTATGAAGCTATTATACTTGCCAGAACTTCACTCTTACTCCTTGCAAATATTGTGTACACTAAACGGAATGCATCAAGCCATCCATCCAGAGACTCCCAAGAATCAGTAATCTGAGTAAGAATACGAGTCCGTCATATGTTGTTTTAGGTTTCAATTAAATAATGGTTTCTAAAGAACACGAGTGAGAAACATGTTGAGGCAGAAAAAACTTAGTCAACGACCATTGTGCTACAATTGATTTTGCAAGCAGTTAATAATAAACCAAATATTGTCTTAATATATTGTTCCACCTTAAATGCCAGGGCCAGAGACCTATACCCAGAGATCTATAGGACTCAAAAGTTACAAAGGTTAAACATACAGAAAATCCTTTGCAGCTTAAAACTTTTGGATGTAAAGATAATCAGGGAACAAGAGACAGAACTAAATCACATGAGGGAGAGAACCACCATTTTACCAAACTAAGGGCACCCCTCCATTTCCAGAAACAGCAAAATACATATCGGAAAAATTGGCGGAAACAGTAAAAGCTTGTCAAAGAAGAGTGTGTGTGTGTGAGTGAGAGAGAAAAAGAGAGTTTTAGTAACCAAAAGTAATAATCAGAGTGCATAAACATGATCTTCTGTGGTAAAAATTAGTGAAAAGGCAAGATGGCAGTCTTCTTCCCTATAGTGAAAGAAATAAATCAAGAATAGAACAGTCAAGCATACTTACCAAGAAAACTGATCCATGAACTGTATCAATGCAGATAGCGGCACCGGGTGGTAATGTCAGATCAGCACATGTTGACACAGACACAATATCTGCAACACTGATTTCAATAAGTGATTTATTTGAATTCCTTGTATCCCCTGAGTTCGAAAGATTTCTTGAAAAGTATCTTTCCTCTGAACTGTTAATCTGCACCAAATGAACAAGGGTTTAATACTGATCGAAGAAATCAGAGGCACATAACTATATTCCATGCATTGCAATCCCCCCCAATTTCTTTTCAGATATCTGGAAAAACTGCATGCAGTGGAATGATCTTTCAAAGAAAATTTAGAAAAGGAAGCTTCTTTGGAATTGGAAAAGTGATGTTCCATGTTACATAGATTCATGAAGAATGTAGGTAAGTTATTTGGGTAAATTTTTTATTAAAAGTGCCTACAAAAAAAAAAAGAATGCAGGTCAGTTATTTGAGCAACTTATTTCCAAATGCTAGAAACAGTCTATTCTTATGTAATCGAGTATATCTACAACTTTATGAAAGTTTAAGGACTGAGTGAGAAAGTTGTAGATTAGTGACCACATGAACACGACATTTCTTAGTTTTTTGTCTCAATTTCATACACACACACAAAGAAAGATAGATGGACATAGATACATATAAAATCCACCTGGAAAAGTCCTTCATGATTTAATGCAAATTGTGAACGTTTCCAATCACCATGAGGAGCAACTAGAGTTCCTGCTGGCGGTGCTGTAAGATATCCAACCTTCAGATATGGTAAAGGTAACTGCAAATCAAACAAGCTCTGGTAAGAGAGATGATGTTGAGTCCATATTTATGAGTTTGTGAAGCAATTTCTGGTTTATACGAAGGAGCAGAGCAGAACTACAGTTTATACTGATAAATGAAATTATGGCACAAACGAAGATTCCAGTAACCTGAGCACAAAAGCCATCTAAGATAGATCACATACACGCCAATGCACTGAGGTCTGATAGTTGACTAGTTGGTTCTCCATTTTAAAATATAACCATACAATACGAACTTTTTGATAGTGAATTTGTGGTACGGTAAACTTCTAAATGATTTATTTCCGAAAGCAATATAGGAAACAAAGTGAGTACATTGTAACAGGATTACAAGATAATTAGATAAGTGGATCAGTTCATGGAGTACCACTTCGGTTACCAAATTCAATAATTTGTAAAAACGGCAACAAAATGTACAAAGACGAAAGACGAGTTCTCATAGATTATTATATGATTTAATCTACATGTATCATGACGTCATAACCATACAAAAGGACATTCAAAACATTATATTCTGTTTTGATGTAGCACTTACCATGGATCGCACCAGCTTTAAAGCACTAGTGTAAACCTGTGAGAAATAAACATGAACATCGCTAAGAAACTGTACAAATACTAAAAATTTAGTGTACTAATGAGGCAAAGAATGATGACTTGAAGCATTACAACCCAAATATATATATATATATATAGATATACATATACATATACATATACATACATATATATATATATATATATATATATATATATATATATATATAATTGGCATCCCATTTTTCCCACCCTCTTCTCTGTACTTTCAACATGCAAATACATACCTGCATCTCAGTGAGAAAAAAAAGCATAGTTCAATTCGTATTATTTTTTCACATCAATATTGTTGAAAAAAATTGATAGCATCAAGTTGCAAAATCCAATCAACATTTAAGCAGAATGCCAACTGGTGCCTGTCCTTTACATTGCAAAATTAGTAGCAAAATATAATATGAGGTACTTACCGAGTAATTTGGTTTCAATGCATGAGCAGAAGCGATGTAGATTGCAGATTGACTGTAGAGCTCATTTGGAGAAACCTCGTTTCCATCTACTGGTCCCCCACTTCTTGATGTGTCCTCTGCTAGTCCATACTGCGGCATAGAGATTACAAAATTACTAACATCCATGGAAAAAATTCAGAATACAGTATATTAATCTAAGATATGAAAAACAAGAGCGAGCAGTTGTATACTAACCAGAACTGTGCCTAGATTGTAAATTGCTCGATGGAAATCAAATTGCAATTGTATCGCTGAACGGAACTGCGTTGCAAAAATAAAGTACGATATAGATAAAAGAAACAAATATAAACCAATTTGTAGAAAGAAACTTGGAGATCAATTATGCACAACCTTATTCTAAGGATTTATCTCGTAATACCTTACTAATTGCAGCTTTTACAATAGTCTGCTTCTCTCGAGCAGGAACAATTACACTCAGTTCCTGAAATTCAAATGATTTCAATGTAAAACAAATTTCCCAGCATACTCACTTTCAGATCAGTTAAGTTTTAAACAAAAAACACTGCTGTATGGACTATCAAAATAAGCCAATAAGAGTGATCATGTAAACATCTTTCCAAGTTAATAGTACCTGCAGAGCCAGTCCCCAGTTGTTGAGTGCCTGAAATAAAATGTCATAAAATTAAAACCATGCCACATTGAAACCATTATCTATATACCTTCATTATTTCCTAATTTAATGTATAGAGAAAGAAAGGGGAAAGAAAACATCCAGTGAAGTGCAGATCTATAATCCATACAAAGATGCACACTGAAAATGCCCCATGGGGCATCCACGGCAATGGCCCACAAAGAAGAAAGAAAAAAACCTCAAATGCAAATGACAAATAGCTCTGTATGCATAGTCCTAGATGAAAAAGTATGAAATTTCAACATATAGATGACACGTCGAGAAGAGGAGTGATTCAAAGTGCTAAACTTATCTAAAGAGTTACCTGAGGACTGTTCCAATTAAGTTTGACGGCTTGTTCATAGTTTTTTGTTGCCTGCAAATAAAATAGAACAGAAAATACTTGCTTATCAGTGTCATCATGTCATATTTGATATTGCTGAAATAGTCACCGGATGCAGCGAAAGAAAACAGAGGACAGTTTAAATAGAGCATCACATAGTGACAACATCTAACATGTAAAAAACCCTTCAATGCAAGGAAGAAAAGAAAAAAGAAGACATGGTAGCACAAGTTAAACATAAACACTATCCCATAAAAGCATAGATAATACATCACAGGATCTTATCCTAGACTACTTTACCCTGAAATTACAAAACCACCCAAAATAATTATGGATCCAGATCGCTAAGCCATGGATCCTCACTAAATAGTTCATAGTGCACAAACAGCAGATTAAACCACATAGGGGCTTCTCTTTCAGCTTCGGACCTACTGGCCCTCCACTCCAACAGAAAACCTGCTTTGCCTTCATGCCAGTTTTATATTCGAATTTAGGTTGGACCAGGCCAACCATGATACACAGTTCTCACTTAAATGAAGTATTGAAAAATGTAACAAATAGAATAAGCAAGTACAAGTCAGACTTGTATAATAGCTCTTACATCTAGAGGTAGCCTACACAATGATGAAGTAACAGAAACCAGCTTTAAAAAGTAACCCGTATAAAAATACTATAGGTTTTACCAACTCCATGATTCTAAAAATCATAAATCCAGCATATTTTTACATGGCAGAAGCAGGACAGACCCCACCAACTCAACAAGAATAGAACAAAAATCATTTCAAATGGACATTCGCTGGCTCTCATCATAATGCAGGAGGTAAGTATCAGTAACAAGTTCCTCAACTTTAACTAGGTTTTAAGAAGTAAGATTTACTCACTCCATCACTGCCTCCACTTTTTATTTTTAGATGTTTTATAACCTTGTCCTCCTATTTTTTAATTTTTTGAAATTTCACATCATCCTTGTTTTCTGGACAAACAGGATGGAGAGTTTGGATTAGATCTGTTCTGGAATTCAATTCACTTTTCCAACTATTTTCCCGGTCCTAGAATGCATGAAACTCAAATGGGGACGATTATAGTTGAGTGAAGGGAGTGACAGGGATGACATTTATCAGGATAAGAATATATAGAGTGGGACTTTTGAGAAAATCGTTGACTTTGAATTGATTAAAACTTGAAAGCATTACCATCATCAAACAAATAAATTGTTGTAGGACATTTAATATTAAAAAGAAGTGCAAGAAAGCTATATATGATTAATGCACTTTAACTGAAAAATACTGAGTATAAAGCATGATAATATATAATAGCATGCACCTGCTTCCATAATTCTTCAGCCTCCTTTGTACGACCACGCATTTTTGCTCGATCCGAAATTGCTATGGCCCAATTATAATATGCCTGTTATTTTCAAGAAAGCAAATAATAGAAACATGATTTAAGACAAGAAGACATCAATAATTGTAAAAGCTTGTTTATGAAAATGCAAGTCATGGAAATGCTAGTGTGAAATAAGCCAGCTTTAGATACTATGTCTTTTGCAATGCCAGTGGTTCTCCCAAGTATATGCAGAATCATATTTCAAACTACAAGAAATTTATATTGTGGAACTTTATGCAGAACTCTGTTCTTCCAATGGCTCATGTGCACCCATGCAGACGTGAGAGGTGGGAGATTTGGGAGGGGATGGTTGACAACATTACAGGGCTGGGTTAATATCTAAGAAGCAAGGGTTCGGGTTCGTTGTACGGGGATTTGATAGTTCAAAAAATCTTACAAAATGGAGATTCGGCCTTTGGGGATTCAGAAGAACTTGTATATATTTATACATACTGAAATGTAGAATTAGTCAAGAAAAACAAAACTACTATCAAATTTTTCACTAATTTTCTGGGTAGTCTTCTACTATCATGTAATTAACTAGCAGTGCATATAGAATCAGTTATATTTGCATTACTGCATCATTTGAAATAAAAGAATAAACCACCAAAGAATTTTCTAGAAGAATCATGTAAAATGTAGAAGAATCTAAGAATCCAAGATTGGGATTCAGGCATTCGCTAAGCTATAGAAGAATACCTGCTTTCAAAGGTTAATACATGTGAACATCAATCAACTACTCTTCTTTATTCAAATTGTTATATGGCACATTTGCCTCAAGCAATGATCACGTGTATCAAGTTCAACAAGAGATTCCACGGGACTAACAGGATGAGAATTATGAAATTTAGTACATACATCATGAAGTGTAGGACATAGATGCGTGGCACTGTCATACTTCTTGCATGCCTCTTCAAGTAAAGCATCTTTAGAAGGAGAACTCGAATCTGGACTAACATTATCAGCACTTTCCTGCATACAATGGAAATGATTATGCAGTGTAATTGCACTTCATGCTCATTAAAGTACAGGGGACACTTGGAGGGGGTAACTACACTACAAAAGACCTGAAGAACCAACGCCCAATTGTAAAGAGCATCGTAATCTTCTGGATTTCTCTCTATTGCACTAGCATACCTGTACAATGACATGAATACATATTATTAGTATATGCCATCTAAACATTTAAGTGCCATCTCATAATTTAACCTTAAAAATGTGAAAAATTGTATGCCTACTTCTGTGCAGCAAATGTAAGAATCCGTTGCCGAGACCGTCCTTCCTCATCTGAACCTATCACATTATTAATCAAGTCCATTGCAGCATTATTTTGTTGATGTTGCGTGCTTCCTTGACTGAAATAACCAAATGCATCATAAAAACAAATGTGCCAAAGTATAAATCTGTTCATTTTATTTAAAAATGATGATTGATGACAACATTGAAAGAAAGAATACCATTAAACACCAGATGCAAAAAACAACAAAGATGAACATAAAATTTTGGTTCCTGTTAAGTTGGAGGACTAAATTATTCATAGAAAATAACTTATCTTATTGCAAACCTACATAATACATACATCTAACAACATTATTCAATAGTTCTATCTATGATTTATGATTAAGAGGCTTCTGCATTCTAGCTTAAATATGAAGCTTGATATATTACAGGTGATCTATGAAAAGTGAAGTACTTCTTAATTGCCGATCTCCATAGTTGGGCTACTACATTCAAGACAGTCCATGTGATAATGCTCATGGATATCCAAACAACCATTATTACAACAAATTAAGAAGAAAATCTTCAAATTAGTTCTACTGCTAAATCCATTGCAAGAAAGAATCCTTATGCATGAACCAATCTCCCTTCCATTAATCAAAATGTAAACCATATTCTGGAAAATGATAAACAATATGAAATGTCAAATGAGACACAGACGCACACAAATTGACTATAAAAACTACCCCAGCACCCAGAATATTTAATAACTTTATTTAAAAAAAAAAAGCAATATCAATTATGTAATGATAACTTATAAAAGAAATAATAATTACTAGAAAAGAGTTCAATCTTTTAATTTTTTTAAAAAGGATACCTTGGTGATAACCCCCACCCACCCGCCACCCAAAAAAAAAAAAAAAAAAAAAATAGGAACTCTTAAGTAAAACTTAAGTGGATTGACTGAAGTGCTCGACGTCAGGTCTTTTTGAAACATGCAAATGGTTCAATGTGTAACTTGACAGTTCTTCAACTAATGTCAACCTTAGTTGTATAGATTTCAGAGCCATTCTTTTTCTAGTAATTAGCTGTTCAGAGAGAAATTTTAACCTACATTATTCCAAATTCCCTAAAGCTACGCTATGCATTTTGTGTAATTAATGTCATCATATCACATTCCATTGCTTTGGATGTTAAAACTTTTTCTTGACTTTGTGTGATAATGTGATTAAACCATATTACAATAACACGCTACTAGTAGATAAGGTGGTATAGTTCCAGACACCTGGTCACAATCAGTACTACTGGAAGTTGTTTCAACTGCCATACCAAAAATGAAAAAGAAATGTCTTTCGATAAGAAAAGAATTTTCTTTCGTAATGAAGTTCAATAATTTGTTCAGGAAAGCAGGAAAAGATAACGAAATCGATCAGTAGTTACTCTGATGCTTTTTTTAACCCCTGAACTACAATTTGATGAAAAAATAAACTACATTCAAGCTCATTGATGGAACATCTTTCCGAACCCATCAAAGGAGTTAAACTGAACTGAATTTCATAATAAAAGAAAAAAATATAGTATATTAAGATAAAAAATGGAAATTTGACCTATAAGGAGTATCGGCATCTGGTTTCTCTCCTTCAGAATCATGGTTTGTGTCCTCAGTCTTCAATTCATCTAATAATTCTCTCATGGTGAAAGTTCGGTTACCTTCATCTTTTCGCAGCTCAGGATTTTTCACCGATTCGGTTGCCACTGGGTCGGCGTGATCCGATTGGACTTGGATCGATGAATCCGAGGTTGTCTCAGCTGGCTTGGATTCATCATTTGGATCAGCTGGTGGTTGGTCGTGGGATTGGATCGCGGTCTCACTGGGTTGATCAGGAGAGGGATCTGGGTCGGTTTCGGGTTGAATCTTGGCGGGACTACCCTGTGATTCGGTAACTTCGGCATTTGTAGACATTGTGAGGAGGAAAGATTAGGCTACAAGTTCCTCTTCACTGCACTCAAGTTCAGCGGAAGAGGTTACCAGCAAGTTGGGTACATAACTGGAACAACTCTCGTCAATTTGTGAAAGGAAAATGGTGGAGAAGAGGCTTTAGGGCCTGTTTGGCTCCAACACTTTATTTAGTTGGCTTAAATTTGGAGAGAAAAAAAGAATTTCGTAAATGGAAGTATATAACTCGGATATAAAATCTGTAGCTATGTTATTTAAAAAAGAAAAATCTTCTCACTTTCTTTGTTTTTTTTCCATTTAAATTCCGAAACATTACCTAAATATATCGAAATGATAATTAAATGAATTTTCGGGTTGAAGAAAATTGAAAGGAAATGATTAGAAATTTTCAAATGACTATAAATGAAAACAAATAACTCTTTTCATCGAATGTCATATCAATAATAAATTATAACAGTCGTAAGGTCTAACAAAAAAAAAACAAGAAAAGAAAACATAACTTTTGACTTGTAAGTTATACTTTTGGTTAATATCTTAAAGAGTATATCTTACATTGATATTTAAAAATTAAGGAAAAGTGTCATGTTGTCCACTTTTGACTTTTAGGCGAAGAAGGTGAATTGAAACTGATTATAGCCAAATCGAAATTGCTACAAGACGGGACAATTATCGGGAAGAATGTCATGACTTAGAAACGACGCCGTCTTATTAAAAAAATTTACTTCTTTTCATTCGTTTGCCCATTTAACTGCTTAACGGAATAGTAAGCATCACTCATTTTAAAGTGTCCTGCGGTGTAATATTTTTTCAAGAAAATAATGTGAGAGTCCGCGGTGAAAAATTAAGGAAATTCTTGTGTATTGAAATATCAATTAAAAAATAATAAGTAAATTCTAGAATCCTCCAAAAAGAATGTGGTCCGTGATAAAAAATTAAGAAGATTCTTTCATATCGAAATATTAATTAAAAAATAATAAATAAATTCGGGATCATCCAACCCAGATGTGGAAAAAAACCAAAACACAATGATTCTGCCTGCTCAAAATTAATAGGGGATTCGCTTACTCAAAACTAAGAAGGAATGCCGCCTATTACTTAAATCCGGATTTTGCAACAGTTGCATTCTTCTATGCAAGAAGCCATCCTTTCTCTCTCTTCTTCTTCAAAAATTCTTTATCTCCGTCCTCAACTTACAAAATTATTGTCGGACTTAGAAAACATAACCTGCTGTTTGTTCATATGTTTGGATTTTAAATTCCATTCTTTTTACTCTACTTGTTGATACTTACACATCGTTTGGGAAAATCTTAGATTGAACGCTAAAGAGTAAATTTATACACAATTATTCCAAAATTACATCCAGATTTTCTTGATGCTCCTAACATTTGTATATCTAGTGCAAGTAGTTGGATAGCTTGAGAAATTGAGATTGGGATAAAAAGTGAGAAGAAATTAGAGGCTCAACATATCAAAGTATGTGAATAACAGGACTCTGAGTTCTCGAAATTAATTGCCAGAGCTTGACATATATATATATATATATACATATATATATATATATACATACATATATATATATATATATATATATATATATAAATACGTATTGTGTTATTCATAGACCAACATTAGAAAGGGTGTTGCCGGTGAAGATACAGGGATAGAGAGTGATGAGAACGGCGAGAACGAACGTGATAAAAAGCTGTATACAGATTAAGAAGTGGGAGGTGGCTCACGGTTCAAGACGACGTCGTTGCCTCATTTCGTGAAATCATTCGCGTAAAATTTCTCGTCGTCTAGCATAACTCTATCCAAATAAGTCTCATTTGTGCAGCTAATTTATTTAATACATAAGTTTATATTCCACTCCTTCTGCACATACGTGTGTTTATACAAAATCAGAGTACGTTAGATTTTAAATTTTGTAGTTTCAAAATAACTTAGGTTAAATTTTATTTTCTTAATATTAAAATATAATTAGTACTTAAAAAATCTAATTTTCAAAATCATAGTATTCCCAACAAAAATATTGTCGGATGATATAGTCCATGGAATGTTAGGAGTATTCTAGAACCAATGGTGTAGTAAAGAGGATATACGGTATAGTAAATACAGTCTCCGATATCTCCTATGTTGGCGGGCGCAGCAGCAGCAGGCCCCCGCAACAAAAATAAAAAGGAGGCCACCAACCAAATGGCCAGAGCCGTTTCATTCATAGGCTCTGCTGCTGCTGCTGCTTCTGCTTCAGCTCCTCCGCCTACCACTTCCTTCTTTCACTGCCTCCGTCATCATCTACCCAATTCCAAATTCTGCTCCGCCGTACACCCCAGCAACGCCGTAACAATGCCGGATCACTCCCTTCACCATCCCTCCATCGAAGTCGCCGGTGGAGCTCTCGATGCATTTCTCCCGTCGCTCAAGACCTTGACCCGCCCCTATGATCCCTTTCCCGTAGTTACTTGGAATCGCCACCTCGAGACCATCTTCGCCTCCTTCTTCCGCACTCGTCCCGTTATTCGGTATCGACGGCAGTGCCTGATGACCAAGGACGGTGGCTGCGTTTGTCTCGATTGGGTCTCCGGTGATGACGACCTGTTGCCTCCCCACTCTCCTGTTCTGATTCTGCTGGTGCGTCCTCTGAATTTATGAATTTACTTCGACTGCGAAAATCTTAAATCTTTCAATTGGGGAAGCCCGAGTATTCAATTCAGTTGCTAAATTCAATTCTTTTTTCCAATTTTGTTAGTTTTCAATCGAGATCTTTTACCGAAAGTTGAGTTCTTTCGATCACCTCATTTTCAATTTGGTGAACTCTTTTTTCGTTTCGATTAACTCATTATGTTATTACTCAATTTTCTGTATCAATTCAGTAACTCGATAGTACAATGACCAAATTGGATACTCCGGGGTGAGCAAATACTCATTTTTCCCTTTTTCACAGAAATAGTAACACAATTTGGTCATATGTGACAAATGCAGCCGGGTCTGACAGGGGGAAGTGGGGATTCATATGTGAAGCATATGGTAGGGAGAGCAAGAAATAAGGGTTGGAGAGTTTTGGTGTTTAATAGCCGTGGCTGTGCTGATGGCCCTGTCATTACTTCCCAGGTATAAATGTACTCTTTCCTACTCATTTTGGAATTGCTTGAGACCTATTTCTCATGTGCTTGAGATGAATGCTCTTCAAAATAACTAACAAGCCATGTTTGGTAAATATTAATGTAATTGAACTCTTGAAATATAACTCAACCAGCTTAATTTAATCCTCTTACTCGACATTGCTTCAAGTCTTCCCAAGCTCAGTCTGAAGAACAGTTGTATCAAGCTTGTTGGGTAAACAAATTTGAAAGAGAGAGAACTGCTTAAGGATCTTTATTATATAAGAAGTATATAAATTTTTCTAGTCAAGTTAAAGACTTAAGGTGCATAGCCTAAATTGTCATCAGAATGTCTTGTGTAAATTTGATCGAGTATTTTTAGCTGAAGTAGCATGCTAGGCATTATGAAACCTATCCGTGATATGATGAGAATTTGTTTCTAAACTTGCTTAATTTCGCAGTTCTATTCAGCTGCCTTTACAGAAGATCTTCGTGAAGTTGTCACATATGTGAGCGCTTGGTACCCAAAAGCCAAACTATATGCTGCTGGTTGGTCTATTGGAGCAAATATTCTTGTTCGATACTTGGGTCAGGTGAGTTCACTGTATTGAAAATATGGTTTTGCTTTTTTTGAATGTCTGTTTACCAGGTTCAGTGCTCATGCACATGGGACCAGACGATGTATACAGATTCGGTTAATTACTTAGATTTCATGCTTTTGTCAACAATACTTAGTGCATGTTCAAAACACAATACTGCTTTTATGTAATACCTTAGTCATAAAAGTCCTAATTCTCACTTTTATTTCTTCCATATATCATGTTTTTCACACCAGAAACTTACACAATTTTGCAATGAATCTTTTTCTAATTATGAGGTTTTAGTATTCAGAATAGTATGGGATAAAATCATCCAAAGATGTTATCTTTGACTGTCTAAGAGTGTTTACATATATGTTTGGTGAGAAAAGTTCAATAAAGATGAAACTTTGAATTCCCAAAGATGGGATGCTATGCTGTTTGATTTTTCCTTCAGGTGGGTTTAATAGGTTATGGATATTTTTCCTACATTTGTCTGATCTACTAGATCTCCTTTTGTTATCTACTTATGGTGGGACTTTTGGTTGAATTTGCATCTTCACATACATCATTTGTGCGCGTTCTTATACGTAAGTTTAAATCATCTCTTAAAAGTCATAGACTCAATAATGTTTTGTTTTTACTCTCTCTCTCTTGTGCGCATTCTTGTACTTCAGTTTAAATAATCTCTTAAAATTTATACTGACTCAATAATGTTTTGTTTTAACTCTCTCTCTCTCTCTGTGGGATGGGGATACAAATCTGATACTTCATATTGTATGAAGTGGCATTTTTTTGTGGTTTTATACCCTTATATTTCAGACTAGTTACTAATTCTTGTTTGGAGGTTTGAGTTATGTTATTATGGAAGGTTCTTGGAGTGATGGAGTCCGTTAATCTGCTGATCCCCAAGAACGTCTGTCCTACTGCACATCTTATACCTATAGGAAGTTGTTCTTCATTTTCTTTTATAAAATCAATGTTGTTATTAATGCCTCAATATTGTTTAGACTTTAGATCAAGGTTTTTTTTAAAATTAAATTTGATTAGAAGAAAACTGTTTTTCTGGATTGTTTGCTGCTTCTTGTAATTTGTTAGAGTTTAGCCTTTAGGCATGACCACATTGGTTAGTTTATTGTACTCTATTGTTAATACTTCTTTAATGTGCTTCCCTTTTTACAAGGGTGTCAATCTCTGGTGCTTTCAGAATATTGACATTTGTTAGAAAACTGTAATATTTGATGTGTTCTAATCTTTGACTGGTTCACACAATCTATACACAACGTATTGAAGGAAAGCATCACAAAATATTAGGTGAAACCAGGAAAACTAGAATCTACATACAACTTGGTTATTACAATGTACTTTTTTTTTTACGACAATAACTCTTTCCTGAAAGCTTCACTCAAAACTATAATAAGGCATATAAAATATTTTGCAGCTGGAGATTTCTAAGAAATATTTTATGGAAAAGATTAAAATATTACGTCACTGATTTGTAACTCTAAGCTTGGTTGCAGGAATCGCATACTTGTCCTCTTTCTGGTGCTGTGTCCTTGTGTAATCCCTTCGATTTGGTCACTGCAGATGAGGACTTCCGGAAGGGCTTTAATATTGTCTATGACAAAGCTCTTGCAAATGCGCTTCGCAGAATTTTCAAGAAGTAATTCTTTGCTGAATTTTTTTTTTTCTTTCAAAATTTTCATATCTTTAATATCTGACTACTGGACCGATGGTTCAAAGTGTCAACCAATATATATGTGTGTGTGTGTCTGTCTGTCTCTGTAGTGACCTATCGATATTGGTATCTACCAATACCTTATGTCACTGCTGATACAATTAGTTGACATTCCAAGATATAAAATTCTTTAATTATCTTTGTTCTTTTATGTAGTTTTGCTTTAGCAGGTGTTTGACGTGCCCAATAAACAAGTACTATATGACCGATAGTGTATGTTGTATGTATAAAATGACCACTTTAGTATATCTCTTTTCTTTATTGTACTTGCTCGTACTTTGACTGTTCATTTAGTTTTTTTTTCCAGTATATAACTCTCCATTTAGTATCATTCAATACCA
>CM025780.1:61527245-61540112 GCA_014636745.2 Centella asiatica
TGTGCGCGCGCGTATATATATATATATATATATATATATATATATATATCTTAATCACATGCCCAATATGATAAATAAAAACATGGATGGATGTGGTGGTACTTCTCTCACATCATATATATATATATATATATATGCCATAGTGATCGATGTGAGTGAGTTAGTACTCTGTCTTTTCCATTAGCCCCATTTAGTTAGTTTGATAGTGGAATATAAGTACGCGCATTCTCTTATACAGTACTCCGTATATAGTAATCATTATTAACCTATTCCTTCCAGCAATTAAAACTGATAGAAGATTAGGTGGCAGCTAGCTCGTTGGTTGGTTAAGCTTATCGTAAAAGCCTTTTTTCAATTTCTGCTTATATTCTGATGGAATCACGTGTAACTTGTTTGCAAGTGTTTTTGTTTTTCCAGCTAGCTAGATTCTAACTCCAATAATCCCTAGATACCTTGTTTTATGAATCTACTTCCACAAACCACGTTTAGATTTGTCCCTTCCCATGACCTTTTTTCTCTTATTTATTATTTCACGGGAAAATGCAAGCTGTCATCATTGTTGCAACTAAAATTGCACTTATTCTTTGACAAATTATAACAAATTTAAAATCTAATAGAGACCATCATTTCACATTGAATTTGGCATGTCACTTATGAGTTTGGTTATTCAAATGGGCAGGTGCTGTGTGTGGGCCTGCAAGCCTTATGAACTCGATGATGGACCTTCACCAAGGGCCTCTAATGCTATTGGGCCCAACAATGAATGCCAAGGTGGCGTTTGAACTCTCAGAAAGGATTCCTCACTTGGGGCTAAGAATGAAGGAGCATTGCAATCGGGCCATGGCTTTCGCGACAAGGATGAAGAAGCTGGGCCTTAAAGTCATCTATCCGGGCCTTGACGATCACCCGGACCACGAGCTTTTAAAGTCCATGATCAACAAAGAGTATGGGTACGGTGGGATTCTGTGTGTGGACATGGACACTGAAGAAAGGGCTAACAAGTTGATGAACCTTTTGCAAAACTCCACCCAATTTGGTTTCATGGCCGTGAGTTTGGGCTACTACGAAACACTCATGTCTTGCTCCGGCAGCAGCACCAGCAGTGAATTGAATGACCAAGAGAAGGAGCTCGCCGGCATTTCGCCGGGCTTGGTCAGAATGTCCATCGGCTACAGTGGCACTTTGGAGCAGAGGTGGGCTCAGCTCGACAAGGCACTTTCCAGGCTTCAAGATTCCACCTTATTGCTCAATAATTGAATATTGTTGGGTTTAATTACGGACTCCAAGTGTGTAGCATTTTAATGGGTTTGTATTACTATATTTTTGTTGTTCAGCTTCTAACGGGTTGTTATTTGAACATTTCAGTACTTGATGTTGGATTATATATTTTATATATATTCCCTCTGTTATTATAAAATCGAGAATATAAAAATATTTTAAAGTTGAATGACTACATAATTAAGCTTAACAATCATTCTTGTGATACAAATTTTTTATATATAGTAATATATGCAATTATGAATCATGGGCTAGCTTAACAATAATATATCTACATCACTTAATTTGGGACCAAATAATGAAGAAGAATTAATATTGTTCAGCACAAGGGAAAATGAATTCATCTAAATCATACACGGTATGTCGATGGTCCCGGCTGAGGTACGTGGGCAGCTTAATGTTAAGGTGCTCCATATATATACACTTTCATGTTTCATGTCGTTATCACGTGTAATGCTACACAAACAAAGGCACCTGAAAATGGAATCTTCCTACTTCCCAATTGGGTGCTTACAAGGTTTTCGTGTCTAGGAAATTATGAAAGTTAACATACATATACATACATATATATATATATATATATATATATATAAAGCAAAATTCGTATATACCCACTTATTTCAATACTCCATTATATTATATGATCAAAATAAATTTCTGATTTATTTTAAAATAGATCATTAAAGTTTTAATGAAATTCGAGATGAATGAAAACTTCCTTAATGAAGATAACTATTTACCAAACAATATATACCATGTCTAATTAAGTTACACATAATAAGTTCAGCAATTTCATTTCTTTCATTATGTATGCAATTAAATGACATTTTTTTATTTTCAAAAATAATATGTAAGATAAGAGAAACACAAATAAATAAGTATATGAGTATGTATAATCAATATTTAGCGACTTGTTCCAAATTAATTTTGACTTCAAAAAATAAAACAAATTCATAATCTATTAATAAGGCATTTAAAAAACAACAAATTGCTTACGAATATTGATTCAACTGGTAAAACTTAGCAAACGTTCTTGTTAGATAGAGAGTTCGAGTCTCGCTAACCAGTGTGTAATCTGTAAGTACTATTGTAAATCCTTAAAAAAGCCAATGACATGTCGTCTTGACCCTAAACCAGGAGATGATTCTCCCACCTAAATTTTTTGTTAAAAAAAAAATACAAATTAATCAACACATAAAAGTTATAAATTCATGTTGTCATTTCCGTCAACTTTTGCTCATTCACGGGATATTTTTGTTGATGTCTGTGTAGTATATTGTACGGGAAACTTCAATAATGCAGCCAACCTGCCAAAAGAAGATAGCAACAATAACATGAAAAGGGACGAGACGAGACTACAAAAGAAAGATCTTCTCTCGATCTTTTTGTACGTGTGTTTCATATTTGATTATATCGTATATACTTTTCTTTCATCATTACATCAACACATAAAACGTATATATGCTTGTTTTGTTTGGATATTCTTTTGGGACATATATAATTAACACTAATTATGACCCTTCAATAAGCAACTATTTTCGGACGCAAATACTGATTTTATTTCATATTTATATAAGAATCTTAAACATTATATAATCATGATCGATATCGTTCGTTATATTTCAAACATTTCTAATAACTAATAGAATATGAATAATATCAGTATGTTATATATAAGGGATTAATTTAGCCATTAACGGTACCCATATCCAAACTCGTAACTGCAACTAAATTTGACAATATTGAAAAGAAATTCTTCAACCATTCTAAAAGATAAGATTTGTGTTGGCTGTTGAGTTTATAGTTTATTTTTTGAAATTTTATAAATTTTTAGTTTAATAATTGTCACGTATCTCCTTAGAGTTTAATTTCTCGAATAAGTAAAACTAAGTAATAAATCATTAATTAATTAAAGAGAGAACTAATGGACAGGAGGATGAACAAGAAATGAAATATCCTAATCAACTCCACCCGAGGAGATAATCATCTAATTCGTGAATATATTTATGGGATATTGTATTAATTGATTGATTTTTAGGTACCATATTAAATTGTACGTACCAAGGCATCGAGGACTGGTGAGAACCAGGGACGGACCTATGTATAGCCAACTGACCCCACATAAAATTTCCTAATAATTCATTATTAATTATATGGTATTATATTGTATATGTGCGATAAATATGAAAACATTATTGATCCCACTAATTAAGAGGCAATTAAGGGTGAAAGTCTCAATTTATTTAGTAAATTAGAAAACCAAAACATTTAATTACTTACAATGTAACACGGTTTATATAATATTCGGCGTAAATAATATTTTCGGACTAGTTATTGTAGATAATCTCAAAGCAATACGAGTGGTTGATAAAATTATTGCGTGTATTGTTGATAGATGGCGACTGAATTTGCAAAAGAAAGATAAATAAGGAATACATTATAATGAATTTTAGGCAGTTGGAACACAAATTTATGATTTTGATTAATTATATACTATATTTATGTTTTTTTTTCCGGAAAATCTATCATGTGCACTTAATGAACAGGATAAATGTCATTAAATAAATAAAAGTCTAGTTAGATTCTTTTAGAAAGAAGTAAATTTGTTATTAAATACATAAAAGTCTATTAGATTTTTTTGAAAAAAAGTAAATTTAATTAATATGACTTTTCTAATAAGAGTAATATCAACCTGTTAAATAAAATAAAAAGAATTCAAGTAAATGAAATATGTAATTAATGTTTTTTATCATGTGCATCGATGCGGACTTCTTTTTTAAAGTTCTATTACTGTATTTTAGCTATCAAATTTTTGTGATTAATTAAGTACATGAGAGTTTGACGGTCGAATCTGCTAAGATATGGCAGGTAGCAAGCGTGCTGTTCGGAAGTATACTTGCGTACGTGTCAAGTGAACATGAATAAATATTATTAAAAATAAAAATGTAAAACCCCTAATTTTTAGGAAAAATTTGTGTCACACTTTTAAAAAAAAAATTTATAAAAAAACAAAAGTATCAACCAAAAGAGAATGGCTCTTTTTTCACTACGTTACTAAAATTATGATTAAAATCGAATTCTACACGTATGTGCTATTTAAACTAGTAATATGATGCTTGTTCGGCTATGGCTTATGTTTGTTGAGCTTTCTATTGGTTCGTTCACAAATCGAATTTGTCTACTCTTCTTATAAATATAATCCAGATACTCCTTTTGTCTACTTTTCTTATAAATATAATCCAGATACTCCTTACTGAGAAATAAGGTTTAATTTGAATACTAAACACCATTAATCACACTCCAACTATGGTATTAGATTATTTAGTAGTTAGCGCCTAGCTAATAGATTATATTGACCATTTGTTGTCTAGTGTCCAACTACCAAAAATATACTACTAATATTATGACGTTTTAGGGAAATTTATAAAAATATTGAAAGAGAACCAGTTACCTAACTTAGAAACTGCTTCCCAAATCTATGGACTTCGATGTTAATATTATATACCTGGTTTACAAATATACTATTAGAATAATTGATGAGTTTGGTTGATTTTGTCGAGACATTGATCAGATAATGGTAAAAGGTGTGGCTGTGAATGGAAGAAAGAATGCCCAAAATGTGTCGTCATATGTACGACTCACTAACAAGAATGAAAAAAAAGAATTTAAGATATATCTTAAGTAAGTTTGTCTAAAATTACTTAATAAAACGATATATTTTTAATTTTATATTATATATTTTTTTAATTATAATATTTTTAAAAATAATAAATAAAAACTCTATGAAGAACTATTGAACCATAAATTGCGTCGTTTTAATTAGTGACTTTAGACAAATTTATTTAAAACATATCTTATATTTTTTTCCCTACATATATTTATATATAGAATGCCCAAAATGTGTTGACACAAGACACTAATAACAATATATTTGAACAAGTGGTTATATTAAATTAGGAGTTTAAATCTTTTTAATCAGGGATAATTATAAAAAAAATACCTATAACTATGTATTAATTTTCACTTTAGAAATTAAACTAATCAATTTTTGTGATTAAGATATTAAACTATAATTAGTTTTTATTTTAGCGATTGTTCTCTCAATTTTTTTTTAATTAAGAGATTAAACTATGATTAGTTTTCACTTTAGTGACCGCTCTTTTAATTTTTACAATTAAAAGATTCAACTATAGTTTAGTTTCCACCTAAGAGACCGTTTCTATAATTTTTGTAATTAATTGATTTACTTATGATAAGTTGTAATTTGATCGTATCTTTTATTATCATTTTCATATTCTTAAATATTATTTATGCTCATTTTGTGTGTTTTGAGTGTTATTTATCTTTAGAAATGCAAAATGGAGAAAAGAGCTAAAAAGTATTTAAAAAGTCAAAATCAGTGTTGAATATGACATAAGGCGTGAGCACACTCTGCAGGAATTCATAAGTTGTCCCCCTAAAGGTTTTTGTACGGGATTTTAAGTCAAACTAGGAAATTTAATATCTATTGTAATCTTTTAAGTTGTAAACTCTTAGCCACGTTTTTAGAGAGATAAAACCTTATTTTATCATATTTGTAATAAGAAAAGAGTTTTAGATAGATTTTTCAAGTAAGAAATGAATCCTATATGAGATCAACTTCTTTCTTATTTAATTAAAGAGATAATTCTACAACCCTAGAGAGGACTCTTGGCATATAATTTTCTAGCAACTTTATTCTCTTTTGTATGTATTTTTCATCTACTATGTACGACTAAATCTATTTCTAGTCGAAGGATATTCAAGGCTTTGATTCACCATCAATTGTGAGATCTAACTAAATTTATATATTCTATTATTGTTGGATATTTGCAATTTCTCTGTTTTACAAGTTTATTATTGTTTTGATTAATTGGTAGGTGCGCAACTATTTAATTGTCAAAATAATATATCGTTTTTTAGAATATCAAATTCGTAATTGTTTGATGGTTCTAATATTTGAAGCAATTAACAACGTTGGTTACGGTCAAGTTTCTGATTGTTGTTATGAGATTTTATGATTTAGTTTAAATGAACTGAACGTTTCGAGTTTGTTGATTAGAATTGAGTCCCTCAAATTCTTAATGTTATTGGTGAATTAAATCATATGATCGTATCTATGGTTGTTCATTTGTAAAAGAAGTAATCATTAGATCGTATATTGGTTATCGATAAATTAAGGAGAGATTGGTTGTTGATACATTTTTGACAACTATAAACAATTAATCCTAGAATAATTGAATAATTCTTGCATCGATGATCAATTCAAATAATCAAAGTTGAGAATAATCATTTGGCTAGTTTTCTCATATATATTTGTTAAATCCTTATATTTATTGTTCATGCATTTTATATTCCTTGAATTCAAAAAACCCCTTTTATTTTGTTTGTTCTTGACAAAATAAATAAATCTTAATCAATTTCTGTGGGTACGACCCTACTATCACTTGCTACAATCTAGTTATTTTTCTTAGTAAGAATTTAATTTTGTTGGATTCGACACCCATCAACTTATTATGTTCTTTTAAATATGATGTAAAACTTAATGTATTAAAGGCATTTTTAATAAAAAAAAATATCATTAAATTTTATTCTTTTCTTTCAATTACTCACTTTTTAATGGACATATTCACTTATTTTATTATTCGCTAATGAGTCGTAATGACTTGTCAATTAAAATTATTATTTAATGAAAGATAACTGTTAGGAATTATAGCATTTGATGATAATGTATAAATACTTAAAATTGATTGATTTGTAATCGTACAAGTACATGCAGTAGTGCACTATGACAAACTACTATCAGAGACTAAGTTTTTGCCTATCGGAATCTAAGATTTATCCTATCGGGGACTAAGTTTTTGCATATTAGAAACTAAGATTTAGCCTATTGGAGACTAAGAGTTAGTATGTTAGAGACTAAGAAATTAGCCTATTAGAGGCTAAGTTTTTGTCTATCGTAGACTAAATTTAGCCTATTGGAGACTAAAATCTAAACATGTCAGAGACTAAAATTTTAACCTATTAGAAACTAAAATCTTAGTCTATCGGAGACTAAAGTTTGTATTATCAGAGACTAATATTGAATCTACCAAAGACTAAGGTAAAGACTTCCCATTGCATTGAAGTAGTTTTAAGAATATTTGAATAAAGCCAAAGTCATTTATGTATCACCAAAGTTTGGGCATCAGGGGATAAATTTCTCAGTATCAGGGGGATAAGTTCTCAGCGTTAGGGAATAGATTTCTCGTCATCAAGGGATGGATTTATCAGCACTAGAGACTGTCCATCAGGGGATAAAATGATCAGAGACTAAAAATAACATATGAGATGACACATGACTGAGTTCATAAATTCGTTGACTCAAGTTTAAGGCGATGTAATTGAAATATAGATGGTGGTCCAATAAGGAAAGATTGGTTACCAAAGAAGTTTCAAGAAGATAAGTTATACACTGCAGGTGTGAACACTGATAAAGTAAAATATGGAGATAAAACATATTTATACACTAGCATGCATATATAACTACAAGTGTGAAAATTGCAGAGATAACTTATACATTCTTAAAAAAGAAAATATGAAAGTTGATCCAATCAAAACTAGAGAAGCTCATAGAGATAAGTTATTCACCGCAGAGTTAACATATCATGGGAACTCTAAGAGGAAAATAAGGGAGCTGGTGTGCTAATACACCAAAGATATTACATAACAAGTTGGCGTGTAAGGAAAGTCATGCAAAAAGAAGAAGTTATGTGACAGAGCAATTAACAACGAATATCAGAAATATTTTTGGAGACAACTCACTAAGAAGGTTGGAGAACAAGGAAACTATGTTTATAAATAGAAACATGAAGCAGCTGAGATAACATATAACAAGAACATCACTGAGATACACAAAAACCCAAGTATACATATTATCTCTGATTAATAACAGCTGTAATGAACTTGCAAAGAGAGAGAAACAAGTTTTCATAATTTGAAAGAAAGTAGAAATCATATTTTAGAGTGTAACTGTTATTTTCAACAGAATTGTTTGAACCTGGTCATTCACACTGGTGAGTTTTTGTAGTATTTCATTGATTTATAAAAGTTCAAAAACACTTGTGATATATTGTATTGTTTCAATTTCGTAACTTTTAATACAGTATATTCACTAAACTCACAAAATTCGAAAGAATTTTGTGATTTGTATTCAACCCCCTATTCTACAAACCATCTTGTGGCACACACAATAACATTAAAATTGAATATTTGAAAGAAATTAATTAATAAAAAAGTGCTCAATTTAAAGAAAATTGAATCAATATCTTATTATTTTCTTTTAATTGAGTCATTTTTATTATTATTTTCTATCAATTACTTAATTTTAATGATATTTTTCATTAAATAATGACTTTAATTGACACGTCGTCAACGAATAATAAAAATATCTAGATATGTCTTAAAAAAATTGAGTATTTGAAAGAAAATAATAAAAAATTAATATATATTTTTAATTAAAAAGTGATTTTGATTCATCCAATTTAGACCATATTAAAAACATAATAAGTAAATCTCTTTATTGTAAAAATTAAAATCCTTAATTTAGAATTAATTCATAGTTGAATCTCTTAATTACGAAAATTATAATAAGAGTTTCTAAAATAGAATTAACTCGTAGTTGAGGGTATTTTTATATATTTATCCCTATTAATTATTCTTATACTCTCAAATTGAGCAATAATATGTCTCAGCCATGAAGTATTGATTGAATCTAAAATTCTTAACTCACATAAATTTTTTTGTAATAAAAAAAAATAAATTTCATCATTTCTTGTTATAAATTAATTTATGTAAATAGTACGAATTTTTGACTCAGAAAATTTTAGATTAATGTCGATTTGGTTAATTTTAATTAATACAGTTTTAAAATTTTAATCACTATAAAATTTTGTATTTATAAATTTCCATATATTACATTAGTTTTGGACTTCAAAATAATTAAATTAATATATATATACATACATACATACATACATATACATACATGTAGACCCGAAAAATGCAGCGAAAAATTTGTGCATGTAGACCCGAAAAATTTGTGCCCAAACCCATTGGTGCCCATGGTTATCCAATAAAAATATAGGCTTCCGGTGATAAATTTATGTTTGAAATTTTAATAAAAAGTATAAATACTTAATACGCATGAAAAACTTTTAATCAATATAAAAGAAATCTAAACATATGAGAATTCTTTTAAGTGGATTTTAGATTTCTTCTATTCTAAACATAGTTCCCATGTTTTTTTCTTTTTATAGCGTAGAGACATGTGGGAATGTTTTTCTATGTTTATTGTTGGTATTCAAGTTGTTAGATAGCTTATTAATTTTTGCTATTGTGATTGATTTTAAAATTGTGATCATCGAACCAAAGTTAAAAATTATTGAAGTTATGTTGCTCTTTTTTCAAAGTTTTGTATATATTAAATTTGATAGGGAAGAATGCATTGATTTTCCTCTATTAATATTAAATAATTAATATTTTTTGGATTTTTTACATAATTGCTCGTTAATAACAAGTATTATAACTTTTATAAGATTTTTTTAAAAAAAGACATAAAATTTAACATTTTAATTATGTATAATCTGGATACCCACGGGTTACCCAATACCTATTATCATTAGATAATATGTACAACAATTAGTATCTGAAAATAAGGAAATAACTTTAAATATGCCTTGAGTTTTAATAAGTTGGGTAAAATTATCCAAGAGTAGCCAATTACTAGGTGTATATTATATCCACGGAGGAGACAGATGAATAAGGCACATACATTTCAATTACCAAAAAACGAGGCGCGCGCACACACATATTTCATCATACATACGGATGACATAGATATTATACAGCTAGAGACAGTACTTTTCTTACATGGACGTACGCATAATATATACTAGTAACGTACTACTGTACGTGCATACACATGTAAATCATAGGGAGCGTTAGGTACAGAGTACAGACATATATACTATATCAAAACCGTGGTCTAAGAAGAGGTTTAAGAGGGTTTGCCATTTCACATGAAAGCTTTAGCACCTCCGACAGATCCACCCGATTACTATCCGATTCGAGTACGTGGAATTTATGTAATATGGAAGCTACCCAAAAGGTGACCGTTGTAAGACCCAACACCTTCCCGGGGCAAGTCCTTCTGCCCGACCCGAATGGTGCTAGCCTGAGATCCGAGCCCATCACCGAGAAGTCCACGTGATCAGGATGATGACGAGTAGTAGTCATGAACCTCTCTGGCACGAATTCTAAGGGGTCTGTCCACACTGATGGGTCCCTTGTAATGGCCCACATATTCACCATGGCTGTGGTCCCTGCTGGTACATAATATAATCCATCAATTGTTACATCAGTGGTTGCTAAACGAGCCCAAGAAAGAAGTGGGCCAGGAGGGTGTAGCCTCAGCACTTCTTTTACCACCGCCTGAAGATATACCAGTGCCGGAATATCAGATTCAGACACCGCCCGCGAGTTTCCGACAACCTCGTCCAGCTCTTGATGCACCCTTGATTGAATATCTTGGTGAAGTACCATCCGAGCAAGGATCCATTCGATTGAAACCGCTACCGTGTCTGTCCCTCTGAATATCATTTCCTATATATACAGGACACACACACACACACACATATATATATAACGTATTTAAATATGTATAATGTATGTAAATATGTATAATGTACGTAAATATGTATTACGATCTATCGAGAAGAATATTATTTACTGTAGTACATAATAAATAAATAATGTCCACGCATGCATGCAAACAATTAACTTTGACTTTATTTAAAAACTGCTCATAACAAAGAAGATTCCTCCCCTTTACAACAATTATAAATTATTATTATTATTTTTTTTTATGATGCATGATAATGCCATAAAGGCACAAAAGGACTTTCCATCATTTTTTTGTTATCGGCCGAAAAAAAAATGCAAACCTTAAAAAAAATCATAACTTATTAAATAGCCAATTTTTTTTATAGAAAAATCATAACTTAATAAATAGTGATATATTATTTCAAAAAGCTAAATAAATAAATTGAAGGATATGCGCGCGTAATTAATGTTGGAGTTAATTAAAGGACTTAAATCGTTTAATTAACTTTGAATATACGGAGTACATATATAGAAAAACTAATCGATGGGTGACTAGTAGAAAAGTTAGTTAGTTGGATATATATACTATATATGTGAAAGTTAAACGTACCCAAAGAACGGCTATGATGTCGGTGTCGGATAAGTTGTTATGGGCTTGCTGTTGAGAGAGAAGGACATCGACAAAGTCATGATGGTGGTGATGATTTTTTTCTTCTCCAGAAATATCGGTGGAGTGATATTGTCTATGGTCCGATATGATTGGACCAACGAGCTCATGAACTCTAGGGACTAGCTTGGAGCATCTGAGTCTGATATTTTGAAGGTCAAAGCTCGAAACCCAAGGAAGGTGATCCGACCAGTTGAGTTGACCTAACAAATCATAACCTTCTTCCACCAGCTCCGCAGCAAGTTCACCTGCAGCTTCCTTGCTAATACTAGTCGTAGAAGACAGGGGCGTTATGATAAGTTGTTTATATTCTCGCCCAAACACTAACCCCATCATGTTGTTCAATGATGCCCGCTTAAGTAACTCCCGAATACGGTAGGAAGTTGTTCCATTACTAGTACTAGTTTTATAATAATAATTTACTAGTTCTTGTATTAACTGACTTGCGACCTTCAATCTTTGTGATTCTGAGTTCTTCATTTGTAGGGGACTGAAAAGATGAGTGGCCGCAATCTTTCTTAAGGTACGCCAGTAGACTCCGAAAGGGGCGAATCCCATGGCTCTGTTGAACATGAGAGTGTAAGCAGACTCCTTGACGGGACGATCAGCAAAGGCCGAGCTGTTGAGAATCTCTTTAGCGACGTCCGGGTTGGAGGTAATTATAACTCTGGTATCGCCGAGGCTAAAAGCCATGAGTCGTTTTGCTCGGAACATTTGGGCCATGAGTGCGAGCTTCTGATGAGGGAGGTTGGCCATGATGTTCATGCTGCCGATGACCGGTAATCCCCGTGGGCCGGGGATAGGGTTTTGGTGGGCTTTGCTTGAAGAGCAGTACCAGCTGTTCCGAAAGTAGTGTTTTCCCCATGCTGGGCCGCCGGGGTAAGCCCAATACACAAAACACATTGACGAAACCCAAGCACCAATAATGAAGAAGATGAGTGATATAGAGATATAATTTGGAGACCATGATGATGATGATGATAAAGCTTTGAATTTAGAAACTAGGAGTAGAACCCACAAGCATTCAGTGCGGGCTGCCATGTATATTTATTTTGTTTATATTAAAGGAAGAAAAAGGGTGGCTTTTAAGGTTAGAAGATGGATCGAGAAGACGATGATACTACTATGTATGTGTATATATGGAGAGTTTGTTTTGGGTAAATTTCCTCGTTTGGTATAAAATATGAAGACCAGAGATGGCTTCTTATAGAGCCACAAATATATATATATATATATATATATATATATATATATATATATAT
>CM025780.1:61540122-61564782 GCA_014636745.2 Centella asiatica
ATATATATATATATATATATATATATATATATATATATATATATTTTAGTTTTTGCTCCTCCTCTTGCAACTTGTGTTGATAATCATTCATTAAGATATCTAAAAGATATTTATTACTATTTTACTTGATTTGAAGCTACAATATTATATTATATACTAGCACTAATTTAAGAATTAAGATATTCACATTATTTCAAGGAGAAATATACTAAAATTAAGAAGGATACATATTTTCTTTTTTATTGTTCTATAATTATAAGTATATATTTTTAGATTATAAGAAGTCATAAATTTCTATAAATGTCATTTTATTATTCAACTACTCTAATTAACTCTACTATTTTCAATTAATTCACTATTTTTATTAGTAGTAATTCATACTATAATTAATACTACTATACTTCAAACAATAATTATTTTAGACAAATATATTTATAATTTTACAACGGTAAGTATATATTAATGGAGTTAATATATTACTTACCTAGACAACAAAAGGTGGTACCATGATAGATATGTGATGGATATATGGTGGGTTCATCATATGAAAACAATTTTAGCGATGCAAATTGAGCCTTGCTATCTTCTAATAAATTAAATTGGACACGGACGTAATGACTAATACACACGCATGCACAAACTCGGGGGGAAAATTTCTTCTTTCAACAAAAACATCAAAAGGGCTAAATTTCATAACAATTGTTAATACAATGATATATCTTGTATACTGCGAATTCAACAAAGGAAATGGACATTTCCAATCTTTAGTATTCTTTATATACTATACCAGAGTCGTAATATATTTAATTTTAAATATATTAATTCATTCAAACAAATAAAAAAGAAAATAGCAGTTGTTAATTATGAATAAAGAGGGTAAAGGCTAAGAGATCCACAATCATTCCGCAATTCTAACTGATATTTTATATGTTATTATATTCCATTTCAAGATGTTACCCTTTATACAAATTTCTTTAATTTGTTATACATCTCAGAGAGATAGATGGCCGTCTGCGAATCTTAAGAGGCATACTGTTAAATACTTTTTATGATAAGGTTAAAAATATTTCAAATATAATGTATTTTGGCATGCATGTAAGGAATACATAAATGATAATAGTTAAGTAGACTGCACAAGCATTTAAATAGATGGATAACAGTAGATTCTAGATTTGAAATTGTTTTTAAGATGATTATACTTAAAATTTTCAAGAACTTTAAGACATGTTTAGAAAAAAATTACTTTAAAAAAAAAATATAAGGAAGTAACAACAATAATTACATGCAGTATAATTGTAGTGCTAGCTAGTGCAGTTCACTAGCAAGAAAAGGTGTTCTTATAGAAAAGGGACAAGTCGAGGAAGGGCAGTATCTAGCTAGTGATGTTAGATGTTGGATTGTCAGGATATGGTGTCGGATTTGATGGTGAAGGATCATATATGCATGTAACTCTCTCTCTCTCTCTCTCTCTCTCTCTCTCTCTCTCATGCTTTTAGGCCACTAACGTAATTTGCCACTCTTTGACTTCCACGTAGGGATTTGCCACATGTCACATGCATAATACTGTCTGCTGCTGCTGATATGCTTCTCTTCATATCATTTCAGTGGCGATATAGTGCATTAGTGCATTATGGAATTACTAATGAGGATGAATGGAGTAATAATTAAATAAGATCCGTTAATGGAATACTTTATCCAAACCTAATTCAACGCTCACAACAAGTTTTGTCGTCGCACAAATTCAAAACTCTTTCTTATCACGATTTTGTTCTAAAATTAACGTTTTACGAGTAAGGAGGAGCACCTAAACTTATATATATAGATCGATTTACATAGTCTGCAACTTTGTTCTAAAAGTGATGTAGAAGTAGAATCATCCGTACCAAAATGGAAACTCTTTGTTTTGATAGATGTAACAAGACTCATTTTAATCTCGTCACGTAGTCAGCCGGACGTTTTAACATAAAAGTCACACTACTCGTCTTCTGATATATTGAAAGTTGATTTGTCATTGAGCGTTGTCATGCCACGTGCCGATGTTGTTGATGAATAATATGTTCTTTTTTTCTTTTTCTTATTTAAAAAAATACAAATTAAGAAAAAATTTGGGAAAAGAGTTATATCTAAATTTTTTCTAATGGATTCCCAAGACTCAATAAATACATTTGCAAAAGATTTATGTTGGGTCGGGTCGGAGAAAATAAAATAACATAGAAATTAAATGAATGGATTAAAAAAAATAATAGAGGTTGAAGATAAAAATTTTATAAAAAAAAATAGAACACAAAATAGATCTTAATACCTTACCTAAATATTAATCTAACCAATAATATAAAATTCTTTCTATTCACATGTTCTTTTTGTTTCATCAATCAAACACACCATATCTAAATAGATACCCTACTCGTTGTGGGACAAAATGACGGAAATGGTTAGAGATGAACATGAACCACATGAACCATGAATATATCTATCTATCTATATATATATATTATATATTCATTTATTTACATAATTTCGGTTTTATTTACATAATATACTGCCCTTTTCGTTATCTTATGACTAAAGACGTGAAATTTAGTGATGTATAGTATGCATGTTTATCCACAATAATCTTGGGATGTGAGAAAACTCAGTTTCTGAACATAATTTCAAGCAGTTGGACCGGATATTGTTGTGATGTATATATATGCATGATAATTACTTCTCACTTCTTTAAAACTAATCCAAGGATTGTAGGATTGTTAAAAATCGAAGTTATCATTTTGTGAAGGTGGATACGGACCGAGTACTTTGCTTAGATATTCGGGCCATGAGAATCCCTTAATTTTATTTTGGTTGTTTAGTGACACGGAGTGTATATATATATATATATATAGATATAGATATATGATTTATGGAACAATTGTAGCCTTTCATTGTCACATGCCACTCGTCCGTGGAATTAGTGCGTTTAGATTTGTCGTTCGTCATTAATTTACCCGTTAATTTTCTTCACAAAATTCAATTGAGTTTCGAGTTTTTAATCCATTTATAAAATTTAGCATGAATATTTTGTTATCTATAATTATTTCTGACAAATAATCGTATGTCAAGATCCAATTAAAATATATGACATATCTTGTCCATATAATCCAAAAAATACACATTTAGTTCATCAAATAAATAAAGCTTCACCTTAATTTCTTGATCGACTAATGGAAAATGATTTAGAATTTGACTTTTATGTATAAGCCGAATCTGATTTGCGAATAATTTGATATATTATGAATTAATTGTAATTTAAAGAGAAATATCGACAAAGTCCACGAAATTAACACAAGAACGGACCCCTGTTCGAGAGAGGCCCAAACATGCCCTTACTACTCCGAAAATAAGTGCAGGTTCAATATATAAATCCAGATCCAATTGATTTTAACACATTTAGTCCGACGGTAATGGAATCGTTGCAGAGCTCAGGCGCGGGGGCTGGCGGTGGCGGTCCAAGCGGCGGAAATGGTATCCTAGTTCCCCGAACCAACGATGCATCACCCTTGGAATCAGCCGAAACAAAAACAACAACAATCGACGATCCGAAGCAGAACTTGGATCAAGTGATTAGTTCTATACAAAAGACACTTGGAATGCTTCACCAGCTCTACCTTACCGTCTCTTCTTACAACGTCGCTTCCCAACTTCCCCTCCTTCAACGCCTGTATGTGCTATTACTATTAGCTCACCTCAATTTCAAACCCTAGCTTTTCCCCCAATTACTCTTCTTTTTGGCGTTTTCCATTCCTTTCTTCTAATCTTGAATTGAATCGCATCACTTATGACAGGAACAATCTTGTTCTGGAACTTGACAATATGACCAAATTGTCTGAAAAGTGCGACATTCAGGTGCCCATGGAAGTCCTGAAGTGAGTTGCTCTGTTTTCTTGAAATTATGAATTGCATTAAATCTATTTGCTTAATTACCGACGAGGATTTATTATAATATGTTAGCCTGATTGATGACGGGAAGAATCCTGATGAATTCACGAGGGATGTTCTGAATAGCTGCATCAGCAAAAATCAGATCACCAAAGGGAAAGCTGATGCCTTTAAGGTTTGCCCATTTCTTATTTCTCTTGATCTAAGCCAGCTGAATTTCGTAGTTGGAAAAAAAAGTCTCCTCTTGATGACATTTGGTACTAAAGGTGCCCCATAATTCCATTAGCTTTGTGCTGCACTAGTTGTAGATTTATAGAACCACTCCCATTTGAATTTAACTGCTGAAAATACTATATTACAACCTTGCTGAACTAATTACACAAGTGGAATGCTGGAATAATGATAATTATCCATACCACCTCTCGAACATGTAATTATCAATAAAATAAGCGATATTAATTTCAGTAAAAAACTCAAATGTTGCCTTTTTTTTTGTAGAAAGGAGAGAGTAAAAGTTATCCATTTTATTAAGGGCGGCTTGTGCAAATCTTAATGATCTTTTAAAATATCAAGAGATAAAGTAATTCTTACTAGATAGCATCTTTATCCTTGGGCTTGGCTAGCTAACTGGTGAAGGGCTCCTAATTCTCCTTATATGTTTTGTCTAAGATATCCAAGGAACCATCACTTGCCTTTTATGTTGCCTTATAAACTTCCATCTTAGCTCTGTTCTGTTGGAAGTTGATGAGAATTTGAATGAGAATTGCTATCTCGTTAATTTAAAAAGCTTTCACTTGGAATAAAAGATGTAGAGATGAGTTATATAAAGAGACTTTAGTCCCACATTGGAAATTGGAAGGAGTAGTGCTCACCATTTATATGGAAAGGCAAATAGATTAGTCAAAGTAATTGGCTATACTATGCTCTATCTATCACGCCCGCGCAGGGGGGTGCGAATCCAAGGATTTCCGAAATTCAATTTGGCTCGACTCATGCACAGGTGCGACCTGTGGACACGAATGCTAGACCATAACTGGGGGGCTTGATCAACCCAACCTTTTACTGTTTTGGAGTTAATTCTTTTATTCATGGATTCAGACTGTGCACATCAGGGGATATTGTGCGTCAGGGGATGCGGGAAAGCCGCCCATCAGGGGATGCCGAGTGCCCGTTAGGGTCAGGGGATGCCGCGAATGCCCGTCAAGGGATGCCCACACTGTGAGTTCCCGTCAGGGGATGCTGCGAGTGCCATCAGGGGATGCCATGAGTGCTCGTCAGGGGGACGCCATCGAGAATAAGTATCCCCTGACGATGACGGTTGGAAACGTGGCCCTGTAACTCGACGGTTTGAGAACGTGTCCCTGTAATTCAATGGTTGAGAACGTGACCCTATAACTTGACGGTTGAGAATGTGGCATTGCATCTGAGTTAATTGGAACGTGACCTGCTTAAACGGTTTCTCTTGCTTATAAATAGAAGCTTATTCCATCAGTTTGGAAAAATATAGAAGCTTTCGTCTTTCATCCCTAATTCCAAAGTGTTCATCACAGTTTTTTATTTTTGTTCGCCAGTAGACAAACTTTGTGCCAAGTTCAGTCTCTGTAATCCGTTGTATCTTAGGAAACAGTAGTCCAACGATCCTCTGAAACACCTAGTGAAGGGACTAAACTGTTTTAAGGAAAGCGTGTTCACACGTGCCTCGGATTTTTTCCCAGTTTTGGTTAGCCGTCTCGAATACTAATTTGAACCCAACTTATCTAACATGTTCTTCAATATCTTTATACTCATCTGCCAAAAGTTTTCCGTTTCTGATCCTGAATGATTGACCAAGTTTAAGTTTCCTTGAACAATTGTAAATATTTGTTTGGATACTCAATAAGAGAGGAGATGTTTCTCAATAAGCATGTTTTTGGCATCTAAATTACAAATGATTTTCCATGTTCTTTCTCAGTCTGTCGGATCACTGAAATTTTTGTTTGTCTTGAAATGGATGCTGAATTTAGCTTGAGCTATTCTATACAGCATCCTATAAAATGAGAGGGTCTTTAATTTGGTTCACAACAAGCATTACCCTGCTCTGTGTTTTGCATTTACTGGTTTTTTCGTGCATCACGATAGCATTTAAGCTTTAGTTAATTTTTGAGTATCCCCTTCTTTATGTTCTGGACAGGGTTTGAGGAGGCATCTTTTGGAGGAACTTGAACAATCATTTCCCGAGGAAGTGGAATCTTATCGGGAGATGCGTGCTGCTTCCGCAGCTGTGAGTTAATTTTTATTTCAGCTTAAGAGTGCTTTTTAAGTTGGGGACCTTCAATAAGTTAGATCCTTTCATTGTATTTATATAAAGCTTGGGGTTGATTTCAACTTGAAGTATATAGGTATATTCTATGATAATTATCTATGTACACATGTGTGTGTTGCTGTGTTACCATGATCAATTTTGTCTTGTTAAACTTCATTCACCGTTATGGTGTTAGCTTTTAATCAACATAGTCTCAATTTATGTTGCATATCAATTATGTCAAGTGATTACATGGTGATAGCGTTATTCTAGGTGTTTGGACCAGTAGCACACATCCTTTACAATCTTTTAAACTAAAGTTAGCTATGTATGTCTGGTGTCGTGGAGTACATTTTCATACTCATATAGTTAGACCCAGCTAGATATTTCATGCACAAGTTCTTTGGTATGTCTTATGGCTTGTATAAGATGGACATGTTACCTTGTTCTTTCTTGCCAGTATTAAGGACCAATAAAGAATCCGAACTTTTGGCTTCTAATGCAGGAAACAAAACGGCTCACCTTAGCACAAAGCATATTACCAAATGGGGATGTAAAGGTCAAACCCGAGATTTAAATGGACTGTTTGGTTTGAGGTTCCCACATGATTGCGAATTGATGAATGAAGTTACGGCAGTCTTAAGCTTTGTGATGGCTGTATTTTGAACGACTGTTGATATCATTCGGTCAACATTTTATTCTGTGTGAATTTCTTGATTGTATGCATGAGCCGATAGTTTTATGTTCAAATTACTCTTTTAAGTCATGAATTTGTCAGATTGACTAGTAAATTCTTGGTCAGTTATACATCTGTAAGGGAAAAAGTCAGGTTGATTATACTCTACGCACTTGTGATTACATTTAAAGTTTATAACTTATGGGAAGAAATTAGGACTGCAGCAGAATAACAGGGAAACTTGTATAAAAAATAGTGCAGGCTAAAGATGAAAAACCGAAGTAGAGGTTCGGATATTAACTTCCTTGGTTCTTGGTTTGCTGTGTGTAATGCTATCGGTGTATTTGCGAGTGGTGGCATATGCCATGACACACTTTTTGTATGTTTTTGTTATTCTCCTATTTTTACAAGCTGTCCTTAATGCCAAATGGAACTAGTTTTTTGTGCTTTGTCAATTTAAAAACACCGAAGCTGCGGCTAATGAACTAGAAGAAGAGGTTACGGATTACCACAGTGGTGTTAGTTTTACACACACTTTTCAGTTGCGTACCGTGCATTTCTAAAATTACACCTTTCCTAAATATGGAGAGCAAAAATGTACGTTGTAGAAGATGAACAAGATTGTGATATCTAGTGAAGAGGAGCCGACGGTGGAAACCGCAAGGTAAGGAGAGTATTGCTGCGCAGATTAAACTTTGAATTTGTTTATGCACACAAAGAAACACACAAGAAAAATTTATAAATAAATTAAAATTTGACACAATAATATATTACTTTCTTTTTTCCTTAATCAATGGGGTCAATTAATTTTTTTCTTTTTATACACTTTTATGAGTTTTTTTTGTGAAATAGTTTGTGTGCAAATATTTGTTTATAAACTTTTTGGGGCAACAGAGATAGCTAGAGGCAGAGAGAGGCATTGCTATTGACGAGTCATAATAATACACAGGCCGGCCGATCATCTCATGCTGAATTAAACTGCCTATTCCAAGTAGTAAAGTCCAAAATTCCTGACAGCTTGGGCTAGATTTAAATCCATCAAATGATTTCACAAGGGGAGAATTCTTGGCCGGTTACTTTTTTTAAAAAAATTCTTTTCTAGTCATACGTAATTTTTATTTTTTCCTTGAGATTAAATTTAATATCATTATTCTCAAATTACCATATTTATTAGTTTTTGACTTTTAATTTAAATTCAAATATTTTGATAACACAAAATTTGAACATCAAAATTTTAAAATTAAACATTAAATATATTTATAAAATTAAATGAACTTAATCATTATTAGCTTTAAGCATTAACACAAAAATAATATCAATAATATATATGTAACATATCAGATTTATAATAATAAAAATTATAATAACAACAATTTCACTATGTAAACTATGCTCATTGTCATTAACCTTATTGTTAAAAATAAATTATTAAACTAACATAATATTCGTTAAAAATTAATTTTACAGTAATGTTACTATAAATTTACAATATTAAAAATACTGTAAACATAAATTTAGTGTTTTACAATAATCATACTGTAAATTTGCAATAATAAACTCACGGTCTGTAAGAAATTAAACTCATTATTACAATAAGATTTTTTTTTTAAAAGATAATAAATTTATTGAATTTTTTTAAAAATAATTTTTCCATATAATGTGTCTAATATACTATATTTATAAACTTAATGCAAAAAAACCTTTTTCGTAAATTATATATAGTAAATTCACTGTTTATATTTATATGTAATAAAATCACAGTTTATATAGAATTAACCACAATGTTAAAAGTAAACATTACACTAACATAACATATGTTCAACATTAAATTTACAGTAATCTTACTGAAAGGTTGAAAATATTAAATTCACTATTAACATAAATATACTGTAAACATAAAATAAGTGTTTTAAAATAAACTTACTATAAGAAAATAAATATAACAAATAAATTTACTATATCTAATTTCATCATACGTATGACAATAAATATACCCAATAAATTCATAGTATGACATTAATAAAATTATTTTGCTATAATAAACATACCAAATAAACGTATTGTAAAACGTAAAAATGGAGTAAGATTGAAGCTGTATATGACTAAACAGATTCATGATAATGATGCTTGATTAAAATCCATGGTGGTGGTAGGGGATGACTTAAGAGATCATGTTGATAGGGATGTCATGAACGTGAAAAAAAAGAAAGAGAAGAAAGACATGAAAAGAGAAACATTTTATTAAAAATGAGTGAGGAAGATTGATTGTAAAAATTATATAGAAAACACTATGAAATAAATTAGAAGAAAAAAATGGGAAGAGAAAGAAAGTATAATTATCATAAAATTAAAATTATAAGATAATTAAAATAGAGATTGAAGGAGAATATGGTGGAAGGGTAAACATATAATTTATGAATAATTTTGAAAAGAGAAAAATTGGAAAAAAAGTATAAAACTTAGGGATGACTTCTAGGGAATTTTATTTAAAAACTATGACCGACTTGAGATTGTTACTTTCATAAAAGAAATTCACAATTTCAAAGGTCAATTCCCCAGCTGGTACCAAAATGAAAACTTATTTTCCTTCTAGTCCTATATACGTTTTTTCATTCCTTTAAAATCTTTTTTTAAATGAAAGTTCTAATAATACCCTTACTTATGATAACATTAACTTTCATTATATTCTCTTTAATAACATTTCAAATTTAAATTTAAATTTGAATGTATAAAAATTACTAAAAAAAGTAAAAGTATATACTATATGATATGATATATATATATGTGTGTGTGTGTGTGTGTGTGTGTGTGTGTGTGGGTGGGTGTGTGTGTGGGTGTGTGTGTGTGTGTGGGTGTGTGTGTGTGGGTGTGTGTGTGTGTGTTAGGTATTATGTTGACGATGATGATGTAATTATTCTTTTGTTTTTTTAATAACTGTGCACTTGTAAATATTCAAAGTATTTTATAAATCTTAGTATATTTGCACAAATAAATATTTATTGATAAACAACTTAGTTTGTCAGGGAATAGTTAATACTGCACTATGCAAGTCATCAGTAGATATCTCATAGGACTTGTTAGTGTCAGAGAATGTCCGGTTATACTTAATGTTCAATTATTTCGCACAACAGACATTAATGAAAAGACCAACAAAGTATCAGTGATTAAAAATGTTAGTATTCAAAAAGGCATTAGTGGATAAACCTGTCAAGGGATAGCCTGAATACTGCATTAGTGGATAAAGCTATCAGGGGATACCATCAGGGATAGCCTATCTACTGCATTAGTTGATGTCATTAGTGGATAACATTAGAGAGCTTAACATCAAGAAATCAAAAAACACTGATCTAATTTTACATCAGAGATTAGCATCAACGAATAATGAAGTACTGATCAAGTATATATCAGATCAAATCAACATTAGGGCTTGTCATCAGGGGATAGTTAAAACCTAGTTTACTCGTCATCAAGGATTACAAACTATACACTGATACTTAACATAGAAGTAAAGGATATATCTGAGAATATATTCTTTGGGATATAGTGGTCCAATAACAATCCACTACAAAAAAAATGACCTTCAGTGACGATCAAATTTTGGTCACTAATTTTGGTCACTAAAAGGACTTTTGGTGACATAATCTAGTCACTAAAGACATTTAGTGACCAAATAATGGCTCGTCACTTGTTCGTCATTAAAACTTAGTCACTAAAGGTTTTGGTGACCACGATTTTGAAGACGGTCACTAAGTTGAGCTCCAAGGAAAGTTGATCACTAAAATGTATTGGGTCAACAGTGGGTTAAATCCGGGTCGGATTTGGGTCGGACCGACCCGTCTTCTTCCTCAGGGTTTCTATAGCAGTGGCTAGCCGCCGACGTCGATTCCGGCCGGCCGCAACCTTTGATTCCTGATTCACGCACACATACACACAATGAAACGAGGTAGAGGCACTACCGTGACAATCACCATAGGCGATTACCCCATTTCCCCTCACGCCGTCGCCTGAAAACCACTGGAACGGTAACTTGAACCTTGCCGCCAACAAGCTCGCCGCCGTTGGAGAGCCCGCCATTAATGGACGTACTCCCAAACCACGATCCTTTACCATTTTTAATGAATCAAGTGTGGATTTGAATCCGGGGACTTCCAAAAACTTATTAATGCAATCAATTTCAAGTTTTAACAACTAAATCGCAAGAAAAATGGAAATCTTTTGTTCGGATCTTTGAAGCTTTTGGCCGAATAAGAAATCACGCAATACTTTATAAATTTTCAAATTGTTTGAGGCAAAACAATCGTTACAAGTGTCGAAACAATTTGGTAAAATCAGTTTGGACAAAAAACATGTAATCTGACCGGAATTTGGATTGGATCAAGTTTGGGTTCTAAGGTTCTTCGAATTATTTCTTGAATTTTTATTTATTTTTTTGATTAAACTTTAAAAATCAATAACTCTCAAACCATAGATGCTATAAACATGTGCTGTATATGAAAATGATACTGAAAATTATTATCTACACAATGGTATAAACATAAATGATAATAAATGTAAAAATAAAATAGCAGTGTGTATACCTCTTTAAAGCTTTAATGGAAAAAAATAGTAAAAAAAATATAAAGTAAAAAAAAATAGTAAAAATAATATAAAGTAAAAAAAAAAAAAAATGATAATATAAAGTACAAATATAAAATTAAAACAGAAATGATAATAAATTGCTTAATATGGAGAGTTATAGTAAAAAAAAAAATAGTACCTGATTTTTTTTATATAAAAATGTTATCACTAATATGACACAACAAAAAATAATATATCATAAAATTGTATGTTATTATAAAGTAAAAAAAATTACTATACATTATTATATCATAAAATTATATAGAGTGAAAAACATTTTTTCACCAAAAAATTTAGTGACCAACATCTCTATGGTCAAGAAGTTTAGTGATCAGGATCTCTAGTCACTAAATGATAATTTATTGACGATACCAAGATGTGGTCACCAAATTCTGTCACTAAAAGAAAATTTATTGACCACTTTCTTGTCTCGGTCACTAAATTTGTTTGTTCACCAAAATTTGGTGACCAAAAAAAAATTAAATCACAAAAGGTTACTTTTGGTAACCAAAATTTTGTTCGTCACTAAAATTTTCGTCACTAAAGACCATTTTTTTGTAGTGAATCTTTTTCACCAGAACTGTATGGAGAACAAGAACCGAAAAAGAAGCAACTGTAGCCAATGGTAGTTTGACACTTATCTCCGCTAGAGGACAATGATTGGATATACTACGGTTACGTTGAAAAAGAAACATGACAAACACATGGATTCTATTTCTATTTTCCTATATATGTAATGCTTGTTACACACTATATTAGAGACAAAAAAATAAAAATAAAAAATAGACATCTAAATCGTCTTCATACTCTAGAGAAAAGGTTCGTAATTGTTTTTGAGAGAAAAATTATAGAGAGATTGTAGCTAGAAGTGTGAACAACAAGAAATTATATTTACTTACAAATTTGTAGTTGTTTAATCATTTTGTGATTATACAGATTTTCAGAAAAATTCTAAGTTATAATACAACTATTTTAACTTGAATACTTGTATGTTCATTTTAATTTCAGTAAAATTTTTCTGTGTTCATCCTCATCAGTGGATAACTTTGCAGCTATTCCAGTTTTCGTTTATTAAGTTTTAAAGAGCGAAAAGTTTGTAGTGTTTGTATTCAACCTTCATTCTATAGACACTTGAGCTTATTTAGTTCTAACAATATGACTTTCCTATATATATTTTAATATTAAACAGTAATGAACATTCTTTTATATATATATATATATATATATATATATAAATAGTAATTTTATTATACTTTATATATATATATGACAAAGAATTTAAAAATAATAATTTTACCAACATGACGTGATAAAACAAAAATATCTTTTTGTGTGTGTCTATATATATATATACATATATGCAGTAATTTTATCATTACATAATATTAAGACAACAATAGATATGATAAACAATAATTTTATCAATATGATAAAACAATAACATGTGTATAAATACACGATAAAGAATTTAAGACAATAATTTTATCAATGTGATATGATAAAACATTAATGTACGTGCGTGTGTGTACATATATATATGGTATGATATATGGATTTCTATATGTAGTATATGATATATACACACATATGATACACACACAACGAGAGATACCTCTTGTTTGATCTCTAAAATTGTGATATTTTCAGTTTGAATTAGTTTGAACTTGAGGTGATGAAAGTTTGAAACAAATGTAAGAATATGATAATGAAAATGATGACGAATCTATGAGTTTAATATATATATATATATATATATATATATATATATATATATCATCACTGTTTTGACTATATTTTTCATGGCAACAAAGTAAAAACATAATAAAAAATGATTTATATTATATCTTGATACTTTTTATTTTAAATATTTTTGAACTCTTTATATTAAGGTTACATTTAAGTATGTCATTATTGTGCATAATATAGAATATTAATATAAAAAGAGTATTTCAGTCAATACATTAAAATTTAAGACCAATAAGGAACGATAAAAACATAGTAATACTATAAGGAAAATAAAATTTCCTTACGGTACCAGTAGGACATTTTCTAGAATTTTAATATCAGATTATTCAGATCCACCACAATTTCAAGGACAACCCAAAATGCATGTGTTTCTATTGCTCCAATGCTTCAATTCATGATTAGCCTTTATTCTGAATAATTCATCGACAGAAAGAAGGGACCCAGAAGGGGAGCTGATTGGAACAAATAATTCTATAGTCCTTATTTCTTAATCTGTTATTGTTATTGAGAACAAGTATGGTCTTGGATGCGTACTTAGAAATATTCTACTTGGTAAGTAGTTTTAGACCACTCTCCAGTAACAAATTGATCGTTAATACAGTATATAAATTATACAACAAACAAGCATAATCTTGACATGTTTTTGCTATGTCTGTTATCAACTACCGAAGTATTCAAAATTATGCAAAAATATATATATTTTTGACTATTTAAAATTGATATATTGAGTTGAGTATGTAGATAATAAATCTTTCAACTTAGGGTAACATATATAGAGGGTCTTAGATTAGTTTCAAGGTAAAATATATATAGAGTTTATTCATTCAGTTTTTCTATATACTTCAAAGTTCAAAGTTCAAGGTAACGTATTTATTTTTCTACTTCAAAGTTCGAACTCAAAAGGAGAAAATCTAAGATGGTAGTAATTCTTTATGCTCGCACCATATAAGACTGTAAGTAAAATATACCTCTAATTTCCCCGATCGAGACGTACAGTTATTAATTCTTTACGCCTCTTTGTGTTTGTCACATCCATATAATTATATATACTGCGCGAAATGGTGATTGATTACAGTACTATAGCAGATAAATGATTATCATTTTCTTTTTAAATTTCCCGGCCCCATGAATATAGTGAATTAAATAATCAAATTAAGGCAGTTTTGTTTGGCCATGGGGCCGGAAGGATCAGGGAGGTAAAGAAAGGGATTATTCTTGAAGCGAACATTAGCAAGTAAATGTTTGTTGTTGTATGGTAATGGCGTGGGAATAATCTTCTTAATTTTCTCAAGGCAGCCAAACTGTTTTGCGTTGGAAGTTTGTAGAAAAGAGAATTCGCTTTTCTACTTTTCAACTAATCTATTGACTCGTTGATCGAGCCTTACTCCATAATTAGTTATAAATAAGTTGATCGACTCTCAATGATAAAAAGTACAGTACATATTATTTTACACTGGTTTAATTTTCTAGTACACAAAACTTTAGATTTTTATCATTAATTCTCAAAAATACTTGCTCTTATATTCGAGTTTTTCTCCAACGACGAAGTGTCGTTAGGTTAATTATTGTTTCTAATTTTTATAAGCTCTTTTGAGAATTGTTAAAACCCTGAGTTTTTGAGCGTAAAAAAAACAGGAAAAAAAATAATATAATATACTACTCCGTATATTTACCAGTTTTAATAGTTGGAGGGAGTAATAGAAATTAATTAAGCACGGGGAATGGGATGGTGGCACTGGCAAGTAAAAGTAAATGGTCAAATTTAAGAGTTCCAAGAAATACTAATTAATATATATGATCGAGTACTCGTATTAGCATAAATTTACATATAATTTTTAACTAAAATAAAATATTTAATATTTAAGTGCCAAAAAGTCAAAAACTCGCAAAACCAGAGGGAGTAAATAACAGTAGGTACGTGTGTACGTTGTGAGGAGCAAAAATCAAGGGTGTGCTTTGGGTGTTTGTAGAGATCGAGAAGGTAGGTCAACTGCCATAAAAAGAATATGTACGACTTGGATTAAATATATACACGGAGTATATAAAAAAAATATAAAAGCAGAAAGTAAACAAGTCTGGGAACTTAACACAATGCAGATGTTAAATTAAGTAATAATATCATAATGTTATACAGAAAATGTTACACGGACGTCGACTCCTGTGGTAAATTAAAAAAAAAAAAGAAGAAGTCTAGTATATATCGTCTACAATGTCTGAATTAAAGAAAACCAAATCTTAGTTTGGTTGAAGGAAACAAATTGAAACTCCTTAACCCTTGCAATTTTAGGTGCGTAAAATTAAGTGAAAATTATAAAAAATGTTGGTTACTTGCAAATTTGTAAGGTTTTTCTTTTATAATTAGAAGAAAATTGGCTTACAGCTAGCCCTAATTAATTAAAAATGGGGAGCTGAGATCCTTTTATATATACCTATATATATATATATGTATGTATGAAGTGTCCTTTTTAATTTATTTACTCCGTATATATCAATTAGGTCGTTTCTGTGTGTCTCGATTTCTATGCATATGGTAGTACTAAAAAATGAACTCTCCACTCGCGAGGGATCCAGATATGTATATATATATATATTTTAATGTAAAAACTTTTCCGTTTTAAAATGAAGTTGAAGCTTACTGACAACAATTATATATTTTGTGGAACAATTTCTTATGGTAAGTAGTATACATGTGTGTTTATATTTGTCTATATAGGTAGTATTTTTATAATAATAATAATAATAATTAATTATATTTATTTATTTTATTTGAGCACATGAATAATTAAGGCAGCTAACTGTGCGCAGGACGATCGAGGTTATATATACGAGTGATGGAGATAGAGATGTAGTTGGAGTGAGAGATATATATATATATATATATATATATATATATATATAGTTGTAGAGAGATGTGATATATGTGCAATCTCTCAATCTGTATGGTATAGTATATAGGTAGCTAGGAGGTATATAGGTAGTTGATGGAGGAATTGAATAGAAGCAGTAATTTTCATTTGAGGGGAATGTTGTCCGGATCGAGGTCATCTTATCATATCATATCCATCAGCTACCTACATCCATCATATATTTATATCATCAAGATATATATGTACGTGTAATGGATGGAGATGTAGCTGACCGAAATTCATGAATATTGCACACATATATACATATATATGCAGGATCAGTGAGGTGGATGGGTGGATGGTGATGTCGGACCAGGCTTCATTCCCCCCAATTGTTGCTTCCAATACTATTATCACTATTTACCACACTACCTACTAGTTACAAGCGACCTACCTATCTACCACTATGCCCCTAGCGACTCCATCTTTCATCCATACATTAACCAACCAAGCTACTCAACAATATATGTATGTATGTATGTATGTAAGGTTATCAAGTGTCAGTCTCAACTCCTGACATAATGTTGGTGATTCGCACAAGCTGTTCCTTCTATTCCTTAATTCTTTCTTCGTATTAATTTAGGTATTTTCGATGCATCTGGATGGATTTAGTTAGTTATCATTCACGCTTATTAATTCTTGCTTAGTTATTTATCAAAAGGGTCATGTTCATGCATGCAGACTTCAATTCCTCATAATTAATATATAGCAGCCGCAGGTAATATATTAATGGGTTTAGAGCTCCATCTCTTAACTGGTGATCAGTTACTTATTGATGCTTTTCTTTGTGAATGTATATATTATAATTATAGTACTCCAAAATTCGTTGATAACATTCCCGAACTTACTTGAGCTTTTTCTTTTTTGAATTCTGCCCAATTAATAATTAAGTTTTGGAATTCTTAATTCTCACATCTATCTAACCCTGCGCCTTCAAGGTTAGCTTCGAATACATTGTGCAGATGGAACAGCAACAGCATAAGGCGGAAGAGGAGGAGGAGGAGGAGGAGGAAGGTAGCTACTCCTACTAGTTAGAGGTCTATCTACCTAAACGAGCTCGATCTCACCGTTTCAATTCCCTATGTATGTATGTATGTATTAGCTAGCTGGAAAAGCCTTAAATGCATGTACGTATCAGCACTGGCTGGCCGGCTACTACTATGGAATATGGATGTCATCCCAAGTGTTAAATTGTTTGGACCTTGATACATGGCCGGGGACTACATGTCACTTAAATTTGCGATTTCAATGATCTTGAAAAAAAACAAAAGAAGAAGAAAGATTCCTCAAATATTTGTATTTTTTCACCCTATAAAAACTGTTGGCTGAATTAATCCGATGATATTACTCCATTCATATTTACATATTTTTCTAGAGAGAAAAATATATATTTTTTCACATATAATTTTCAAATTTTAATGAAACTTTAATGACTTAAATTTCTATATTACCTTTGCATTTATTATTAATTTATTTATCTTTTATTGTTTCAATAAACTTTCTAAGGTTAATATTGACGTTTTACACATTTTTTTTGTCAATTGGACATAAAATTAATGCACTTCTTAATAAACTTGTTTTTTCTAAAACAACATGTAAAAGAGAATAGAGGGAGTATCTCATGACAAATTTAAGACAAAATTAATTGTCAAGTTGGAATTTAGTAGGTGATACTGTTTGTTAATTTGTTTGTAGGCTGAAATGGCTAATTCTATGTATAACTTGCTAAACTCTGGACTCTCGAGTAATACGCATTTGACCAGCAACATTATTCTAAATAAATTTGTGTTTGTTGTCATGCATGGTACGTTTAATCTCTAAGCTGCTGTTTCTAGTCCTATATATATATATATATATATATATTTGCGTCCTGCATAAAAAAATAAGCAAAAAAAGTGTAGGCCCATTAAATGGATTCGGGGCCTCGACTTCTAAATCCAATTCTCATGGGCTTATGAAAAAATGGTTGCATTAGAACATTTAAACAGTAGGAAGCGTATTATTATTTTAGAAAGCAAAATTTGAAAATTGTAATCTACTGAGCAGTCTGATCCACTGAAGTCGTAGATTAGTTATTATAAATATAATTAAATGCTCTACAAGAGTTGCCTTCCTACTCCATACTTATTATCTTCGAGACACATCTATAAACAAAAGATGGATTTTATATTTATTTATTTATTTATTTTGTTACAAAGGGGATATATTCTTGTTTTTGAATCTTGAAGTACAGTAATTAAAATACGAGATACTCTAGATTTGTGTTGGAATATATGCCAAAATTTCAATGCCGGGTGGAACTAAAGTGGAGATGTAAAAATATGATCTTTTACAGATATGGAGTATATATATATAAGGACCTGGCCCAAAATCATTGCCCAAAATGCATCAACAACATACGTCATCCTATATGTATATATATATGGACCTGGCCCAAAATCATTAGCCCAAATGCATCAACTTACGTCATCCTACCCCATCACAAATACAACTAAAAGATCATGACTTGTTAGTTTGTGTATTTTAAAGCGAGCCTTAATTAAGTCTTATATCTCATTCACAAACTTGTACATACACCACGTGGGATAGAATGTTACACATACGTATGTATATGTATATGTATATGTATATGTATATGTATATGTATATGTATATGTATATGTATATGTATATGTATATGTATATGTATATGTATATGTATATGTATATGTGCACGTGCGTACGTGTTCCTTACACATACTCTAAACAGGAATATATGTTGATCAATTAAACACGGATAGAAACAGTAAAATTACTAAGAGTGGTCGCTGCATTATTTCTTGTTTTTGGTAGTAGCTAGTTGATTCTATAAATGAAGATGCATAACGTAACTGCATGTGAGACTAGTTAATTTGCTGTCCATTCAGACGTAGGTATTCAATTCTATTGGCTGCTTCAATTCTATTTTTGGAATTTGAAGCTGCTCCACAGATTTTTTAGCAAATCCTCTGTGGAGTTCTGCCGACAAATCGAGTAAACATCTCCATGCGACTTGGCTTTTATTTTGTTTGTGGGCTACTTGTCCATTCGTGGCAATGATTATTTTCTCCTGACCCAATATCCAAATTCGGAGAAAAAAAGGGGAAAGCTAGGAAAATCACTAATGCACAAAAACTTACTCTTCCACAAAGTTACTTCTTTTTTCAAATATATATAACGATAATTCAACCCAATATAACTTATTTGATGTGAATTGTTTATAATAGAAAGAGGAATATCAATTTTACCTATTTATCTTTATCGAATTCTGATCCTTCATATTATAGTTGGAGAATCAATAAAAAGTCTAATCTTATACTTTTGTACTCCTCATTATAAACATCAAATAGATAGATGTAAAAAGGGATAGGGAGAGTTTTATTTATTATTCGGTACGCAGTACACATGTAAATGATTCGTGTTCCTGAGAAAATGACCCCTTATTTCTCATCAAGATTTCTCGCAAATCAGTGATGCTAGCCCACTCCAGAATCCAGCAAAAAAGAAACTTTCCTCCATATATTTTTAATGCAAAAGTGAATTGTATTATAAGCTCAAAAAGAAGAAAGAAAATGTAAAACAAAGTGAAGTACTCCGTGTATAAGATACTCGTATTATAGAAAAAAAAAAAAAATAGTAATAACGCTTAAAGTAAGATACTTATTCTTTGTTAGCACATACGTACAACATATGTTAATTTGACACGCTGTCTATGACCTCTAGCTAGGCGGTTGGGCCTCATGTTTTGCTGAAAAATTAAAATTAGATTGATTGAGGTAGCCAGCCGGCCAGGGTAATTTCACCCAAATTTCAAAGTTGAACATGTGGGCTTTGTTGACTTTGAGGACTAACTACATCCATTAACTTTGATTCGTCTTTATTATTTTCAATAAGATTAATAATAATAATAATAATAATAATAATAATAATAATAATAATAATAATAATATATTAAGATGAATAAATTAATACATTGCTTTGCTTGGCAGGCAGGAGAATGATCTGTAGACTTGTGATAGCAGTCACAGCCTACTCTGCTCCGCAGTGTCTCCACATGTATAGTATATTATATGTATGGTGATGCTCACTGCTCATCTACAGTGTGTTCTAGCTTCTTTACTTTTTATTGATTAGTGTGTATTTACATATATATTAGTTATAGAAATAATATCGCTTCTAAAAGCACCAAATTGTAAAGTTCAATTTATAACATTTTAATAATTTTAACTGTGGTTAATTGCATCATTTAGTTATGTGTGATTTTGATTTTAATTTTTTGTCTTATGTATAGACAATAAAATATTATGAGTAACACATTTTATTGAAAAATTGATATAATTATATAATAAACTATCACGACAATTAACAAGGAGTTAAAATAATTGATGTTCTACCAAGATAATTATAAATTTTCATAATTATGTTACGAACAAATTAATAACAATTTACATATCAATATATAAAACTCTTTTAGTTAACTATAAACACAAAACCTAAAATCAATAAATACAAAAATAACACTCTATTATTGTAAATAGATTTATTTATATACATGATACTCTATTACTTGACTACAATATTAAGAAATTAGTTTATGAATATAAGATTTATTATATGAAAGTAATAAATACTTGATTATATAAATCTATAATTTATAAATTTTGGTATCGGTTTCGATTTTTTTCGGTATAATTTTAGGTATTAACTGAATGTTATAATCAAACCGTGTAGTTCGGTTTATATTGATTTGGTTTTTCAATTTTTCAATCCGATTTGATTATCTTTTGTTAGAATATTGATTTTTTCAGTTATGATTTGGTTTTTGCATACCTCTAAATAATACACTTAAATACATCTCGGGAATACCGCCGCTACAGAGATTTTATTCCTTCTGATTGTATCATTATTATTATATTTGAAGAAATCAATTAATGGGCTAAATCTTATATTTTGTCGGGTAGGTGCAAAAGTTCAAGGAATGTACACTAGTAGGGAGAAATTTGGATGTATGTTGTCCCTCTAAAATCTAAATAATTAATCACGTGAGTAATAATAATAAATGTAATGGTGGCATGACCTGATTTAACGGCTCTTGTGCATCTCATAACAGAAAACCATATACGACTATTTGGACCTTGTTGTCTTTTCCGCCTTCGTTTGCTGCATGTGTGCGGTACGTTTAAGTGGTTAATTGCTACCTATAATTAATCCTACTATAATTGATTATATACTACCACTAGAGAGCTAATCAAATACTCCAATAGAGTGAGTATCGCGTGTTAAATTACGTATTTTAGTTAACGACATTAATCATTTGTTTATATATATAATCAATTGATTATATGTATGTATGTAGGTATGTATTCGAGTCCTTAACGACAATCTAAATAACAACCAGAAAGTAACAAAAGAAAAAGAAGTAGAAATTAATAGATTACACCATTTACAAGTACAATTCGAGAATTTGTTCAAATTTAGTATGAATACAGTATTAAAAAGAAGGGATAAAGGTATAATACGGGAGATTTGGGATGGGAAAGGGCATTTAGAATGGAATTTGAATTGTACTCCTTGAAGAATAGTTATTATTATTTTTCTAAATATTTTTGGGTAATGCTTGAAAACAGTTGGATGTTGAAAATGGATCATAGGATACCTTAATTAATAGTAGTATATGAACAGGTGCTAGTTTTTAGTGGGCAGCAAGATAGGAACCAACAACAGTAGTGCGTGCGTAGAGACGCAGAGGTGGTGCTCACAACTGTTCATTTGTGTATATTTATAACACTACACATGCACGTATATATTATTAAAAACAAACATTTTCAGAAGAATTCATATTGTACCATATATCGTAGTATATAATTAGTAGGATGAAATTAATTTATGCGAGAGATGGATGGAACGACTCAACTGTAGGTTTACATATATCAGGTCGATGTTAATGTAATTGGTAATTAGTAAAACAATTAAGTTGATGTGTGATCAGCGTGAGGTTAATGAAGAAGTGATCGATCGAGAAGCAGAGATCCGTTGTTAGCGCATACATCGTCTTGGGATAAGAAACACACACACACACATATATATCGCCCCGTGACCAACCATCATTCTAAAAGTTGACAACATTATTATTAACAAAGTATTTAGGAGCAGGTCGAATATATATACTATACTCTCTACTGAAGTATGTATATGACTACATGTTTATTTTTATTTGTTTGGGTAATATTAAGAATTCTAACCTTCTACTCTCAAGGAAAGATAAACTTTATCTTTTGGGTAAGTGCTTAAGCTCATGACTATACGTTTTGGTAGTACTGTATAAAAATGTAGTAAGTTGCTTAATTAATTAATAGCAGCAAAAAGAGCAGCAGTAAGCACTAAGCAAGCCAGCTTGTTCCCCTCACGGGAGATTACAAAAGCCTGTCTGCCGAGATCATCCACTTTAATTTGCTAGCTACTACTAGTCCTACTATATACTCCGTCTAGTGTACGTACACTGTTAATTATATGCCAATGATTGGACATTTTTATTCATTTTTGATAATTGGAATTGCATAAACATACTCCCCATTTTTTTGGAATATTATCCCTTGGACCCCCCCCCCCCCCCCCCCGCCCCCACCTCTTGTGTTGTATATTACTCCCTCCGTTCACAGAAAAAATTAATATTTGAATTTTTTACGATTTTTAATTTTGTATATTTAAATAAAATTTATATGTAAAAATAATAAATTTTTATTGTAAAATTTGTTATGAATGTTTAATTAAAGATTATATAAAAAGATTATAGTGACAAACTTTTAAAAATATACTATTCTAATAAAAAAATTATGTTGGGAATATTGTGTTTTCCCCAACTCCACTTGGACTCCTGTGCTATATACTTCTGGGTTAGTTCACTAATCGGAGTACTTGCATTGCGTTTGATTTTTAAGTCTGAGAATTTGCAACCTCTGCGGGTGAGAGTAGTAAAATGATACTTCATCGGTGTAATTTTATTTGTAGTTTAACTTTTTTTTAAAGTTGTTTTAAGTGAACTTTTAGGAGTGTTAAATAGTTTGTTCAATTTTTAAAAAGCTAATAAATCAAATTATTTTAAATGAGAATTAATATAAACAAAAATTTAGATAAAATCAAGTTTTTTTTTTAACATTTGTAAAAATTTAATTAAAAAAATATATAAAAAAAATCAAACTATAAATAAAAAAGGAGAAAGAGAGTATAAAAAAAAAAAAGAAAAGAAAAGAAAGAAAGTGTTGTACACTTGTATGCGGTGGATAACGGTGCAAGTTTCAGTTTTCAGTCCACGTATATATGTATGTGTGTATTCAGTGGCATGTATGGAGATATAGGCTTGCGTGGAATTTGGGTGTCATGTCATGGTATCAAGGGTCAGAAATAGGCACACAGCTAGCTAGCAAGGCTTGAAGTTTGAGCCCGACCCTACACCGATAATGGTTGTGTGTATATTTATTCATGATTTGCAATCATTCCATTGTGATTGTAGATACTGAATACTCCACATTTAAATCTCTTGTATTTCTGGATGAGTTATTATTAAAAAAATTATTTTTCTTTAGTCCATAGAAAAAGAAAGTGGTAGTAAATAATCGAAATAAGGACACTGTGCAACATCGTTCTGAGTAATATTTTGCACCTTTAACTACAAATAGTATATTTCTATCTAGGACAATAGATTTCGATTATTTCAAATTTAATTTAACTTAATCTGATGAGAAGATATAAAATTTTAAGTTTTAGCCGGACAACTATATTCCCTTCCTATCAATGATTCACTAACTAACCTACAGTACGTTACAATTATGACATTATTGAGCTTTTTAGCCTTTCAATCAATATAAATTTGGAATAACAAAGGTTTTACTCTTCTTAGTGTTTCAAATATTAGAAGCTAATTAAATTAAGCTAGCTAACGAAAACTATAGGTGAAAATTAGTATACTAATTCGGTTAGAGAATTTAGTTTTTGACCTCCATTAATTAATATTCTTAGCAAAATCAAGGATTTATGTGGTAGCTGAAGGAATTAAGAGATATTAATATTCTTAGCGAAGTGACTGATTACTATAGTTCGATCACTCCCCGTATTATGACCTATGCTACATTTACGAAAAAAATATTAAATAAATGGACAACAAAAATGAGTGAAATGGCTTTTTGTTCTTCTCATTTGTATTTGACCGTGTTTTGTTTGAAAGAAAAAAAAGGTCTTCTCGACAAAGTTAGTTCCATTGTGTAATCTCTGCCCATATGTATATATATATGTCATTAATTCACATATACTTTTATTTCTATAAACTATTTATCAATACCTTTATATGCTTGTAGCAACTAGTGGTCGCTGCATGTGATATGACTATACTACATGATCAGTGGCGAACAGTTATTTGTTTAATAATAATAATAATAATAATAATAATAATAATAATAATAATAATAATAATAATAATAATAATAATAATAATAATAATAATAATAATA
>CM025780.1:61566750-61637710 GCA_014636745.2 Centella asiatica
CCCACTTTTGTATAATTGCAACCATGGATAAGATTGATAGCCGGTCAAAACCTATATATATATATATATATATATATATATATATATATGTGCATTTAAATTACGCTCTTGAGGATTCGAGTTATTAAAATAAATTACTGGGTTTATCAAAAATAGAGAAAAAATGCGTTATTATAGTTCTGTCGGATTGATATAATTAACGAGAAGAAGATTAAAGAGGCGGATATATCTAACGATCGAAGATGTATTAATCCAAAAATCTTTTCAAACACATTAAATATTTTTACCTTCATAAAATGAGTAAAATACCTAATACATATATACCCATGAGCTGCTACATGCTGAAGCTAGTATACAAATATTACACCACTGCTTAAATCTCTGTTACAATAAGTGTTAATGTAGACTGCTCGAAGTCTGCTTCCTCCTGCCTTTCCCTTTCTGTACCCAAGTGTTAGACGCTCAAAATTCTACTATTCTTGGGAAAGGCTGCAGAGACAAAAAATAACGATTGATTCAACGACAGTTTGCCGTTGGAGGAAAACTCTGGTGTAAAAATAAATATTCTTGAGAATCAACAGTTAAGGCTCAAGATTTTGTATGCAAGAGAGCTAGAACAGGGTTAACTGTTATGTACCTTTGTCTTTCAGAGTTGATATCTATTTATACTTACTTAATAGTCGATTATGATGAGAAACCATAAATTGATATGGATTAAATTACGTTGTGTCCTTAATTATAGATGATTCAACATACATCGTTCTTAGTTATAAAAACATACATACAATCTAATAAACTTGTGGTTTTTATATTGAAACTTTAAAATGGGTAAGACATTTGTATATAATTAATTAGACCCAATAACTTATGTCCTATTTTTGGAGCTCAACTCTAGGATAAAAGTAGTCATTTGCAAATGGCATGTTTAACGTTATTTAATTAGGTATATACGGGGTTATTATGTCTGCATGTATATGCTAAAAGTATTATATAAATATGTGTGTGTGAATGGAATCATTTGAATAGGTACGTCCATAGCAGCCTAACGTTCAGACTCGCTGATATCTCAATCAAGTGATCATCTTTTGATTGATTACATATACCTTATTGACCAATCCGTTTAATATACATGGCGGATTACACTATGTCTATGTTTATGATGATTACTCAATATCTTGCTCATACACTGCTTTGTAACCATATGATTACACTCACACGCACATATATATGCTGGCCAAGCAGTTTATAAACAAATTAAAATGTAACATAGTAGCAAGGTGACAAAAATAAGGTGGCGACGGGTGAAACTAGTGTGTGGCTAAGAGGGAAATTAGGAATGGGGCCATATATATACAAGAGTAGAGTATATAATAGCCAATCCCGAAAACTTTTGACATTAACTATATATGTCCCCTTGAAATTAGACCTATCCAATTCCTCGGGAGAGACTCCAAGGAGAATGCTACCTCCATATATATTAAGTGAACAAGGGACGTACTACATAATAGGCCAAAACGCAATCCGCTGAAATACTATCTTGGTCATACATAGAGCTCCTTTGTATCACTTTTTAAAGATGATAAACAAGCATTACTAATTTGTGGCATGTTTATACACACAAGCGCTCATGCCTTCTATCCTAAGTAGTTGAAAGTAACTGATCAATTAATTAATCGAAGTAGATATGAAATTTTACCATTATTTGACGAACATCCCTCCTTCCGTTACTTATTTCGTTACCATGCAAAAATGTACTACATATTTTCATCGTTAATTAGAAATCTTTTACAAAAGAGTTAATAGATACGGAGTCCATTTACTAACTCAAACTCTTGTTACACTTGTACACCATGTCGTATACGCACGTAACTAATATGTAAGCTGCTTTCTACGTATGTTGACAGCTAACGTGGCACCTGACGGATCAATGAATTGCGTGTACGTCTTGTGAATATCAAGGGCTGGACATCTAGAGGTGTATACATATAAATATAGCTAACCAGGCAGCATATTCGAGTGTATATAAGCATATATGTTATGTGCGAACCATATGATAAACTGATTGGACCGAATGCCCTTGACATTCGATGCAAAAGAAAATGCTATTTGAGTCAACAAAATTTTAGATTTTTAGTCTAATAGTTTTTGTAAGTTATTTATTGTTCCATGCGAAAAGTTAAAAGTTGGTTTTGGGGGAAACGATTTAAAATCGGGAGCAACAAATTGATATGTATACTTGGGCAACGCAAAATTGAATGTGTAACGTACAGTATTCTGCTTTAGCCTGATACGATGTTCCTAAAGCATATTAAGCTCATGTAGCAACCCTGCGTCCAAATATCAGTCAGCTAGGTTGGAAGTATGTAGCCTGTATATGTACACTCTTTACTATCAAGTACTACAAAACCTAAAAAATGTTATTATAAAGTCAGTTTTCTTTTTTCTTTTTTTTTTCAGCTTCTGGATTAAGTAATAAAAGTGTAATTGTCAATTTTCTAAAATTTGTTTCAGGAGATGGAACATGTACATCGATCAATAATATATTATTTATTTATTTATTTTTTTGTGTGGCCGGGAATTGTATGTAAGCTCTACATGAAATAAGTTCGTGCGAAGGCTAGAAAGTTCCCAATCGTATCTTTCAGCTTAAACGGTTTCAAGTATCAATAGAGATTCAAGGGTTTGAAATTTTCACGTTAGCAGATATGACATCGATCCACACTTGGTAGAAACTTATTAAAATATATAGTTTAAATTGTGACCATATATTGTTGGAACAAATCATTATAATTCTATACTTGGTATGTAGATCTTATATATACTATGTATGTATAAAAAGATACGCGCGCACACAAACACACACGTTAATTCCAGCTGGGTTGAGTTGGGTCCGGTGCATATCTCCATTCGACCAAAAGTAGCAAAATAAAGGCAGACGTATATATAAAGGCTTACACAACAGAATTGATGGACAGCCTAAATCAACAAGGCACTGCTCCGATGGTCACCTACTGATTGACTACCTAAAGAAGAAAAGATTCTCTGCTATATATCTAAACACACATGTACATACAGCAGCCTCGGTCAAGTGTAACACTTTAAATCTCACTCATTAATTGAAAACTACTTATTTCTTTTTGAATGATTTTATTAATGAGTTCTTTATTAAATTTTATGCTATAATTAGAATTTTAACTCTAAACCACAAAGATATATGTTTACATATATGCAGTCTAATCTATCTAACTCATAGTTCTTAATTACGAGAAATATTGATCTGATCGAATGATCAATTTGTCAATATATATAGATAGATAGGTTATTCCCTTCATTGATGTCTTGTCACATTTTCAATTATTTAATGCAGTTTATATATATATATATGTGTGTGTGTGTGTGTTCGATCCCCTCTTCTTTTGTACATTTTCTCTTCCTTATCTTTTATCATATTTATTTCTTTATTCTTTGCGCATGATGCTAATATAATAAACTGGGGTGACAGTAGATGCGTTTAATATTAATTAAATAATAGAAGTATAGGAAAATTGGTGCAGGGAACTGTTCATTAAACAAAACTGGGTATTTTTTTTTTACAAATCACGACAGACAATGCAGTGTGTTTTCTTCACAGTAATTTATTTAGTTGGCGGAAAAGCTTTTCGAAATCCCTCGTCATAAACTTTTTTGGGAATAAGATGTTCAAGAGAAAAAAAAAAAAAATTTGACTTCGACTTTAAAGCAATTCATTCGTAATAATTGAGACCCTGTTGGGCTTGAAGTAATCTTTTGCTTATATTCTAGCATGTTAATTAATTTTATCGAACTAGAAATTAATTCCCATTCAGTAGATAATTGTTAATTTCCACACAGTATATATATATATATATTTTCACTTTTCATAATCAGTTTATTTTCATTAGATGCCCGTTTTTTTTTTTTTTTTTTTTTTGGGCAGCAATAGTGTAGATGTCTTGAGAGCAAGTAGATTGAGGTTCCTCCAAATTAAGATGGAGAACGATTAGCTAATTTTCGAAATCTACGCTTGTGGCTGATCACCTGTATTCAAACAATTTATACACTAATCGATCAATCATCTAGAAGTACAGTAAAACGGGGAGAGCTGCAAGCAAGTTTGTCATCTCACATCTGGGTCCCTTCTTTCTACGAGTCAAGTTTGAAAAGTAATTTAATTTTCCAACTTCCTTAATTTGAACTTGAAAAGGACTTTTGGTGTTCTAATAAAACAATAAGAGAAAACTATACACCAAATTAAATAACAGAAAGAAAGAAAAAGGACTTTTGGCGATGAAAGTGATCAGCATGTGTAAATAAATTATAATTTCTTGTACATATAATAATTTGAGTAGATAGTATCAATCAGAATACCATGACCCATTAAATATCCTGTAGATATATATAAAACTACACATAAGAATAGAGAGAGAATGTGTGGAGTTACTGTGCACACTTTTATGAATTAACAAGTAAAGACTTGTGCTATGTGTAACCCAATGGCTTTAGTTTATAATATCCTAGCTAGTGTATGTTTATACTATGGTGTATATTAAATAATCTGCTTAATTGTTTACTGAAAAACTAATAACTAGGTTGAATTGAAGTTGGTACACTCTAACATTGAGCTTTTTGAATGTAATAGTTCAATAACTAGCTAGCTAAATATGTATAGACACTCATTATTAATTACTCCAAAAAAGTCCATCCACTCTATGCCTCCCAAATTTATAACAGGTGAAATCTTGTTAATTAAGAAGTGTAGCTGATAAGTTGAATTTTTCACCCGCAACTACAGCAGTTTAGGGTTTTTTTGCGTCTATCCGCAACCACATTTGATTTTATTTGTTTAAAACTAACTTAGTGTTTTTTTTAAAACTCAAATCTGATCTTACTTATTTTAAAATATAAGATTACCGAAAATAACTAGACTAAGTAGTAATCTAGATTATATATTACGGAGTAGTAGATAATTGTATTGCCTAACGTTGTTATATTAGGACAAACCTTTTAAAAATCGCACGTACTTTCAATAGATTGCGGCAAATTAAGTCCCTCTTCACCCTCACGGCCGTGGTAATTCTTCATGGCCGTGAAACTTGAATTTAAATTTAAATTGGTTGAGTTTATTCCATGAACTAAAAGATTATGTAATGTAGAAGGGAAAATAATGTTAGCATGTATAGACGATAATGGTTGGGCGGGGGACCAATTAATAAGGATGGAGGCCGACATTTTAAGCAAAACTACATATATACCCTACCATAAAGAATTGAAAGAATTCTTACAGCTGTGATTGTGATAGATACTAGTAGTAGCTTCTAGTACTAGTACTTTTCCCTAGCTCGGTCACAAAATTATAGTTTTCACCGCTACATATATACCAAATCGTTTATCTAGAAGGAAACAAAATCACATGTACAAACGTACATGCATTTTCTTAATTCATTATCAAGTTTGTCACCAATTCTTTTCTGTATTCTTCATCGATCTCCTACTTTTTGTTATACCCTACCTAGCCCTACGCTACCTATTAATTTAGTTATCAGTTATGTAGTTTTCATTCACTAATTTCATTTTAAGTCGAATTTTCAAAAGCACTTAGATGTGTTTTCTTTTTATTTTTTTTATTGGTGAAATTTTTCTACGAAAGATTTGATTTGATTATATCTCATGACCTCAAAATTATAAAAGGGTATCGTAAATTATGTTATTTACTCGCAAAAGAAATTTGAGACCAGATAAAAAAAGATATTTGAGTAAAACTTTTCCTCTACATTAAGCCACGCATCAAAATATATATATAGTGTGCGTTGCAACAAGTAAGAGCACATATATAGTGCCTTTTTTAATCGACAAAAACAAAATTTATTGAACGCATGAAATACTAATATTAGTGTTAAATCTTGAGTGTGTATAATTGGAACAGAAAATTTACATCGATTTGCTGTATAATCTCATCTAACATCCTGAACCTCTTCATATACTTGATATCCGCACCGACTTAATATTGACAATGAAAAAATTATCAGGCCTATATATTCTGTTCTAAAATTGATTGATTTAATCTCTTGGGGGATACAACTTTAAGCTGCATTTAATTTGATGGAATATAATGACATAAGAATGAAATGAATTTTACACTATTTGCTAATTTATTTATGTGTAAACTTTATTCTTTCCTTCATTCATTTCTACAAGTTTATATGTATTTCTAAACTTATCCTCAAAGATGGAGATTATCTATTCCATTATAACCAAAATTTTACACACAATCTACTATTTCTCCATTTTCATACTTCCTTCATACTTTTGTGATTTTTGCCTTTTATCTCTATTTTTCTTCTTATTTATCTATTTCACTTTCATGTCATTTTATACTATTTAACCAAATGCAACCTAATAGAATTATCAATCTAGCTGGAAGTCATAACCAATCAGCACTCAACCCTAAGCCAAAAAGCTTTTTATTGTAATTTGGGACGGTTATTATGACTTCCACACCAAGTTGGAGGTCATTAAAACAATTTTAAATCGATCTCATATGTTCAATTTAGAATGAACGACTCATCATCTATTTGCCCTATAAGCTAATCGCATGATTATTTATTTTCTTTCGCGAAGGGAGTAACAATCACTTCTTTTACGGAAGAATTGTTAGAAGACTAATTAAATACAATACAACGGTAGAAAATATTGATCTATCCGTTTCAAAAAAAATAAATAAATTATATTTGACTAAAAATTACATGTATAAATAATAAATTTTTTTCATAAATTTGTTATGAATATTTAATTAAAGATCATCTAAGAAGTTTATAATAACAATTTTTAAAAAATATGATATTATAATGAAGAAATTATATAAATATTATTATTTTTTTATACAAATTTTATTATCAAATATTACTATTTTTTTGGAAGCTACATAGTAATTTGTTTGTACACTACAAAGTGGAACTTGTTTGCATATATTGGATAGTATAGTTGGATGATTGTACTTGAAACAAATAATTAGTAATCGAGATTTGTGCTTCCAAAAATGGGGGATGGAGAAGGATTAAAAAAAAAATATCAGGAGGGGGGGATGGCAACAAAGTCATATAAATTTCGAAATTTTAGAAAAATGAGTGCCAAGGTGGGGCTGATGGCTGGCTCAAATCACGAAGGAATATAATTACGCGGTGCAAGCACATACGGATCGAGTACAATACCATCAACCATAGAGATAGATAGATCAATAAGTGTTCTACTCTACAGCTACATCAATACTACTATACTATCTATTTTTCTATCTATCTATATATGTATTCCAAGTGCATGAGCTGAGGGACTATATATTCAAGTTTCGAGCAAACATTTCAAGGGTCACAATATATATGAACCCCAACTTAATTAGTTCTATTTGGTTTTTAGGTTTTCGTTAAGAATTTCAAGATGTTATGCTCTCTATCACCACATCATCTACCCGACATAAGCACGATGATTTGAGAGTTACTCAGAAATACCAAGTCTTTGAGGAGGCTTCTGATATGCACTCATATTAAAATAGATAATTTCACCTTCGACTAAACTTTTAGTTTACCCAAAAGAGAAAAAAAAAGTTAACAACTTCATCAAAAACTTTGATGTGTATACAAATTTGTGACCTCTATCTTCTACATTTTCTTAATGGGTTAGAATTCCGAGTACAATTTAATTTCTATCAGAGTCATGAATTGTTTTTGCACTTTAGTTGATAGATTAATATATGAAGAATACTATGTACACTAACAAATTGTACAAATAAAAATATAAAAATATGTCTTTACTACTAAAAATTAGGATTGAATAGTCGATCTAACCACCTCAATTTATATACATTTGTTTGTGTACGAGTTAATGTTCATACCATTGCTCTAAATATATATAATCCTATGTTCTAGTTGTTTGATTGGTTAGAATAGATTGAAAGAGTATATTTGCACTTAGTAGGGTAAAAGAATTGAGTTGCTCGTTTGTTCGGCTTGACTTGATTATTAAACGAGTCAATCGTGAATATTTTTTTTTGTTCGTTTAACAATTTAAGCTCAACTCATCTTAACTCGAACTCGAAAACTTTACTTGAGTTCTATACTGTTTAACTCATATTCGGCTCAACTCGTCCTTCAATTCTTAGTAGAAAACTGGTGTATTGATTTCTTTTAGGAGTACCTGGTGCATCAATTGTCATTCAAATATTAATAAATGTAGGATTAGGTTAATGATACGGAATGAAGGAATAATTGATTAACTAGCAATTAACTTAATTAGCAATGTTGTTGATTGTTTATACATTATTGATGGAAATCGTAATTAGTTAATTAGATATATGAGAGGCTACATAAATATAAGTATATATATTTGTATATCGTCATAAAAATAAAAACCCTAGTCAAGATATGTCCATCCTCATGTGGGGACCACCATAAGATCGACCAGATGCATCGATCAGACCACATATGATAATGCTGCCCAACAGTGGTAGTGGAGGATGTACTGTTCAAAACATATGGTAGTAGCTAGTATTTATATTTATTCATATATTCTCCTATTATAAATATGGCCGCTTACAATCTTGACATTTCATGTAATTCTAGAAACTTTATGTGACCTAAAGAGGGAAAAAAGAATCACCAAAAGAGCGAGCTGAGCGAGCCCAGCCAAACATTTCATTCTGTCTCCATCTGGATCTCTCCATCTCTCTATACTACACCTCTCTCTCTCCCTCCCTCTAATATATCATATATCCTCTTTTCTTTCTTTGGAGTTTTCTTTTTTCTTTCAGTAAACCCTAGCTAGCTATCTATCTATCTATCTAGCTCTATATATCCATACATCCGCCCATATGGAAGATCTAATATCTTCTTCATCATCATCATCATTCCTATGCCATGGAGGAGCACCACCCTCCATTCAACAGCGCCTCCAGTTCATCATTCAAAGCCGACCAGAATGGTGGATGTATTACATCTTTTGGCAAACCTCCAAAGACAGCACTACCGATCGCCTTGTTCTATCATGGGGTGATGGACACTTCAGGGGCAACAAAGACTTCATGCTCAAAGCTGCCAGTAGCAATATTGGACTTGGACCGCAAGACCACCAGCCACCCCAGCAGCAGCAGCCGCCCCACAACAACCACCCCAAGTTTGGATTTGATTTGGAGAGGAGAAAGGTCGCTAAAGGAATCCAATCGCTCTTTAGCGATACACTTCCTGGGATTGATGGTGTTGTTGAAGCTGATTTTCCTGATTCCGAGTGGTTCTTTATGGTGTCCGTCACTAGGTCATTTGCTGCCGTAGATGATAATATTGTTGGCCGGACTTTTAATTCTGGTTCCTACGTTTGGTTGGCCGGTGATCATGAGCTGCAGTACCACAACTGCGATCGAGCTAAAGAAGCTTATCTTCATGGAATCAAAACACTGGTTTGTATTTCAACCCCATGTGGTATTATAGAATTAGGTTCTTCATACATGATCAAAGAAGACTGGGGGCTTGTTCACCTCGCTAAGTCTCTCTTCAGCCCTGAAAGTAATAATATCATGATGAGCATCAACAACGGCATGGCTAGTAGCCCTGCCGCTGCTGCAGCACTTGCTCATGCTCCTCCTTCTCAAAATCCCACCACCCGAAGTCTTTCCTTTTTTGATATCAACGCTGTTTCAGGAGATCAAAACAAGACCTCTGGTGGAGAGGAAGAAGGAAATAACACCAAGAACGATATCAAACTGGCCAAAGTTGGGAGATCATCCTCAGACTCTGGCAATTCTGATTTTGAGAGCACTCTTGCTCCTGAGTCTGCCATGAACATGCGGATGAAGAAGAGAGGAAGAAAATCTGCATCATCTGGACGAGAATTGGCACAGAACCACGTGGAGGCGGAGAGACTGAGAAGGGAGAAGCTCAACCATCGATTCTATGCACTACGAAGTGTAGTTCCAAACGTGTCAAGAATGGACAAAGCATCTCTACTTGCTGATGCGGTCACTTACATCAACGAACTCAAATCCAAGGTTGAAGACTTGGAAGTCAAACTCCGTGAAGAAATGAAGAAGGCAAAAAGTATGACTGAGGTAGTATATGACACACAGAGCACATCTACTACCGTGTATCATACAGCTAGGTCATCAGCCTTGAGCTATGGACCTGTTAACAATATGGAGGTGGAGGTGAAGATTCTAGGTTCACAAGCCATGATACGAGTTCAAAGTCCGGACGTAAATTATCCAGCTTCAAGATTAATGGATGCACTCAGATTGCTGGAGTTTCGAATTCATCATGCAAGTGTGTCGAGTGTCAAGGAAATCATGCTTCAAGATGTGGTGATTAAGGTCCCTGAGGGGTTGACAAGTGAGGACGCCCTAAAAACTGCGCTTCTAAGAACTTTGCAGATTTGATTTAATTTGATTTGATTTTGTCATCATCAACAGTATCACGTACCTTGTTTAAGTAATTTTGATTTACCTAGTTTGATAGTAAACGACTAATGAGTGGTATGTAGTGAACTGATGAACTACTAGTTTGTCTTAGTGGAGTTTGGAGTTTAGTATCCACATAGAACTAATTATATATGCACACATGCATATAGGTGTATATGTATGTGCGTATGTATCTTGGTTTCTATTTGTACGTTTCAGATCCAAGTTGAAGCTGCGTTATAGCTAGGGATGTACGTTGATCGAGTGAATCTGTTAAGTTGTTTGTAAATCAAATTTGAAATACATGCATGTTCTTGCCTCAATTTATTTCATTCTGCATGTCGATTCTGTATTGCCACCAACATATTGCTGTAAGAGGTAACTTAAATCTAACATCGATTTTGTTACATTAAGGATCGAGTAACTTAAAAATGAACTTTTTGAGTTTAAAATTTGATGTTCTACCAGTCTCCCGTAGGGCAATGATCAGAGTTTTATTTATACATCACTATAATACTGAAAAGAAAGGCTGAAAATTAACTAAATGATTTGGAAACAATTGGTCTTCAACTAAAAAACTAATTAATGAAAAATCTTAGCACTAAAAAGTTTTAGGGTTTTCTCAATATGGAGAACTTGCAAAACAGAAAAAAAAACGTCGGTTAAATTAACCAAAAGACGTGAGAGTAAAAGCGATAATCATTGGGTGAAAGCTCGGAGGCGAGAGCATGTTTAGGGCTAGTATTTATGTTTACGATTAGTGTTTAAGGAGTAAAAGTGTGTTATGAAACCTATTTTATCTCGATCTGTGATCATAGAAACTGCCATGCAGGTATCATTCTTACATTAAATTAGTACCATTGTGGTTCATTATTAGTTAGGAACTTGCTATTTAACCTAAGAATGAGGGCTCCCGTAGTCATTTGGTGTGACCTGTAATAGAGCCCTATTTCTTTGGGAATCCAACAAGCGAGATCTGAATTCATATTTAAAAGAACTAAATTTGAGACTTAATTTAAATATTGTACTACATGTTATAAGGGTTATTTCTAAAGAAAGTAATTACAAAAAATGAAATATCTTATAAGAGAAAATGAAATATTAGTTTAATTATGAAAAAAGAATTACCAAGTAATTAATTAAGCTAATATTTGTGATCCAATAGTTAATTCTTAATCATAACCATATAAGAATTGAGCACCGAAAATTTATTTTATTCAATGTTCGAGTTTGGATTTGGATACCAAAAAAGTTACTAGAATTAAGTTTATTTTTACCGCTACTCAAAAGTACTACTTATATGGTTGGGATCCAAAATTTATGCTTAAATCAAGTATGAGTTCGAAATGAATTTGATTAATATTGATAGGTCAAAGTATAAATCTGATTTTAAGTATTATTTTCTATTCTTCTGAAGAAATAAAGTATCACAAAATTGATTTTTTGGTGAAAAGGATCACAAACACAAAGGATGTGTACATATATAATAAAACATGTGCAAGCAATGTCTTAATTACGTTCTTCATAATAGCGTAAGTAATAAGGTGGACCTTACTAGGAAAAGTTACAAGACCGTGTGAGGGATATTCTGTGACTTAGATATGAAGTTGTTCTCCTTTCAATCAAAAGAACAAACGAATATCCACAATAGAAAATTGATGAAAAGTTAAATGAAAGGAGAGTATTCTTTCGGCAATTAATAGTATGGTTAAATGAAGAAAAAGTAGAACATGATTCACGGCACGAGTGTAGATAGCAACGATTTACACACTTCTGTGATATGATTAAAATGCTTTTTTAAGATTTTGATGAACGTTCAATTCGTTTATCTTGGTTTACTTAAGCATATGGATCATGAATTGTTGGGATGCAAACTTGAGTTCTATTTTAAAATTGGGTTTGGATTTTTTCATGCAAAACTTTTCTGTTACATCATTAAAAAAAATTTTGTGTTTTGTTTTTCTTCCTTTTCTTTATTTAACTTCAAATCGAATTAGAGGATTTTTATCCATAAATGCGTGATATTTTTTTATTGGAATTATCGATGTAGATTTTAGCAAAGTGGTATCAAGAGCTAAAATTATGTTAGGAAAAGAAGAATTTATTACCATATCGTACTAGTATATTGCAAAAGGTATAACGTCGTACTGCCACACTAATAAATGGGATTAAAAGAATTTCAATTTGTTTATATAAAGAGAATCATAGAGAAAGATAATAACATAATTGGTAGTCCAATTAATTAAACCTTAAAAAGAGTTCTCCATCTACAAGAAGCAAGCCACGATATCAATATGATAGAGGCATTCTGTAAACCATGGATCTTATCAAATATTTGCATCATTGTCAGTGATATACTGTGTTGCGCATGGCTTGAATATTAGACAAAAACATTTTGAAGTAAGTTCTTAATTATGTACATAAGAGTTATTATTTTTTCCATTTATTATTCCTATTAGCAGAAAATCTCAAGCGAATTACAGGTAGAAAATTACTCAAGGATTTTTTGAACTATAATTCAGATAACATATTCTCGAACATATAATTGAAATCTCCACAAATCAAATGAATATATGTGAACCAATACATGCGTGAAATGGTATATATATATAGGGGGCCGATCCATGTCTAACGTTAGCTCTGGAGTCTTTCGTAGGTAACACATTTATAACCGTTGATCGAATAATCCAACGCTGCAGATCAAGCTAAAAAAAAAAAAAATTCCTTCCACCAGTGTTAGTAGCGGGAGGGGGAATTTTTTTAAAAACTAAAATTCCCTTCCGCTACTACCACTGGTGGAAGGGAAAAAAAGTGAAATTTTTTTTTCCCTTCCGCCAATGGGAATAGTGGAAGGGAATATTTTATTTTTTTAAAAATTTTTCCCTTCCGCTGCTAACACTGGCGGAAGGGGAAACAAAAGGCAAAAGAAAAAAATATTACATCAGGGACTAAATGTACCAGAGACTAAATGTACATCAGGGACTAAATGTACCAAGGACTAAAAGAGTCATCAGGGACTAATTGTACCAGAGACTAAATGTACATCAGGGACTAAATGTACCAGAGACTAAATGTACATCAGGGACTAAAAGAGTTATTAGGGACTAATTGTACCAGAAACTAAATGTACATCAGGGACTAAATGTACTAGGGACTAAAAGAGTCATCAGGGACTAATTGTACCAGAGACTAAAAGATACGTCAGGGACTAAAGTCGTCGGAGACTAAAAGAAGCATTAGAGACTAATTGTGAATTAATCTCTGAAAGATACAGAGTTTGAATTGAAAAAGGAATGTCTTCCACGTAAAGTAAAATATTATTGAAGACGTAGCTGGTAAGGAAACTCACCAGATATCTTTACCTAATCAAAAAGGAAAGATTGTATTTGATTCGAATAAGGAAGCTGAATTTTATTCAGAATAGGAACTGAGTTAAGTGTAATTCAGTTGTTATAGAAGCTGTAATTAGTTACAGAGAGTAATTTAGAAGCTGTATAGGTTTTTTTTATAGATTTGTATCTTTTTTTATACAGAATAGAAAAGAAGCTGACGATTACATTATTGTGATTGTTAGGATTTGTATTTAATTGTAAATCAATAAAGCAATTGTTTATAAATAGATTTGTGTTCTTGTTCTTTTTATTCCGCAAGAAAAATTTAGTTTCTTAAAGAACAAGTAATCGAAGAAATTTCAAAGAACTTGTATTCAACCCCTCTTCTACAAGTTTTTGTTATCTCACTGGGAAAACAATTGTGTTATACAATTTGAGATTTCAGTGTAATATAATGTATTACACTGAAAACATATGATATAAGAGTTAAAAATAAAAATAGCATTTTATCACGCAATTATTTTTTTAGATTGGAGGAAGACTTAAAAAAAATAAAACCACTTTCAAGCATAAATATCAAGGACAATACTAGCGGAAAAGTTCTTTTTACATTGAAAATGTAAGATTGTGTTCTTTTTAATTATTTTTAGTTATTTGTTTTTTTAATTATTGTTTGAGTAGTAGACCAATATTTTTTTCTTTTGCTTTTTGTTTTCCCTTCCGCCAGTGTTAGCAACGGAAGGGGAAATTTTTTTAAAAAATAAAATATTCCCTTTCGCTATTCCCACTGGTGGAAGGGAAAATTTTTTTTTTCACTTTTTTTCCCTTCCGCCAGTAGTAGTAGCGGAAGGGAATTTTAGTTTTTAAAAAAATTCCCCCTTCCGCTACTAACACTGGCGGAAGGGATTTTTTTTTTTTTAAGTTTGATCTGCAGCGTTGGATTATTCGATCGACGGTTATAAATGTGTTAGTTACGAAAGACTTCAGAGCTAACGTTAGACATGGATCGGCCCCATATATCCATATATATATATATATATATATTTATTTATATATATAAACGTATACACACACGCATATTTAAATCATAATAGGGATGTATAACTGTTACTTTCAGAATCATCTTCTCGTGGATTCGAAGGAATCCTTGTAGATTCAAGCAATTTTTTCACGTTTATTTAGGGCATTAAATTCAATCTGCTGCGTCCAGGGGCGGACTTGTTAATGGGCACCATAGGCGCCTGCCTATATATATGCTGGTTTTCTATTTCGTTTACTTATTAGTAGGACATTAGAGTAAAATAAGAAAATTAGCTAAACTTGAAATAATAAAAGGAAACTATTGAGAGGAGTATTGGGGTAAATTAAATCCTGCCTTATCAAATCCCCCAACCCACTGCACGAGATTAAAAGAAAAGGCCAAAGTATGATTCATTTTGAATACTCCATTACTTCCATAAAAAGAATTATATTGGAAAATAAAATTTGTTTCACAAAAAAAGTTATATTTATATAATTTTTTATTATAATATTATATTTTTTAAAATTTGTCATTATAATCTACTTATTTTGTCAGTAATCAAATATTTACAATAAATTTTATTATACAAATATGTAATTTTTAATTAAACATTCAATATTAACTTATGTTAAAAACTCAAATGCAACTTGGAACTGAGGGAGTATCTTTTTCTTCTATTAAGGTATCATTTTTTATTGAGTAAATTATCCGACTAATAAGAGGTATCCTCCGTTTTTATATGTTATTCTTTTATGCTTTTTTAATGTTTCTAAAATACTTTTATTTGTTTCTTTTGATTCCTCTTTTATTATTGGTTGAATAATTGTTTAATATCTTATATAAAAAAAATGATGTATTAAATTTTTTTTTGGCGTAAAACGACTTAGAGCTTGGCAGTTCATTTAAATTATTAAAATTATAATTAGTTCAAGTTTTCTTTGTTTAACTATCACAATATTATATTTAAATTTCGCCCCTTCTACATTGGAATTCTGGCTCCGCCCCTGGCTGCGTCATGTGTTCAATGGATAGATTAACTAATTAACGACAACTCCAACATGTGTTCTTCCCATTATGTAAATCAAGTTTGACAAGCTAGTACAGCTTACATTATTGTTAGGGGTAATACATAAAATTAATACGTTGCAATATATATATATATATATATATATATATATATATATATATATATATATACTGATCGATCATTCAATATGAAACTATCGGCCGTTGTGTAGTTTAACAAATTGGCAGACAACAAGAACTGGCTAGGTTGCGTTTGTTTAACAGTAACCTAACTAGTTCTCCCTCTTAAAACATAAAAATATTAACTAAAAATTAAAAAACAAGTGCAGTTAGGTAATGTCAAAAAGTGGGGCTAGATAATCAGCAACAATGTGTGTGTATATATATAAACTCTTTAGTGCCCCGTAGATTGGTAGAACTACATATGGTGAGCAGTAAGGTTGAGTGGTATTAGCTCAAAAGCAGGACTAGTTAATTTAGTGATAGTTCCGTCCAATTTATTGGTCTTTATGAATATTGTAGTCAGTGTCATGACATCCTGTCATTATTGGTCTAAAAGGTTGGATTAAGAGGAAAGCTAAGTTGACTGGAATAATAATACAGTACAAACAGCTACTAGTACTTTGTTCTAATTTGTGACGAATACAATTCAGGTTACGATATTAGTGGTCCACATTTCACTTGAAAAAACAAAATGGTACGAGAAATCATTCACAAAATACTCTATATAATTTTTTATAATTATCTCAAATGACTTTTAGTGATAAATTTTTTTCTCTTGATATGAACAGTAACATTGTATTTCAGAACGGTTAGAAATGGATCATATTTTAATATTATTATTTTTTAATTAAAAATAGATTTTTCTATTTCCTATTAAGATATGTTTTATTTTATATTTCTAATTGAAATAGGTTTCTATTTAGATTTTGAATTAGTTATATTTTCAATTCCTTTTGGGTTTCTAACATTATATTGAGGTCTATAAATACAATGATTTATTATGTTTATGGGTAGATAAATTAAATCATAATATTTAGTTATTTGTGATGGTCTCTTACAAGGTGAGAATATTATGTAATTATTTAGAGTTTGTAAGATAGATTAGCAGAGTGTGAGATATTCCATCATAATTGTATTTTGTGAAAAACTTGGATCAATAGTAATAATATTTAGACATGCTGGATATAGCCCAGATTTAGGTGAACCAAGAAAAATCTTTGTGTTCTTTTTTGTGATTAAATTATCTCTTTTCTTGCAGTTTGATATTTGACAATGTCTTATTCCTAATATCTGGTATCTAGAGATTGATTTATGTGCAAAGTTTCTGGGATTAATCTGGGTTTAAGATGTCGGCGAATACATTTAAAGTTGAGATTGAGAAATTTAATGAGAAAATCTTTGTGTCGTGGAAACTCAAGATGGATGATCTACTTGTAAATTGTGATCTATGGTCGGTGATTGACAATCTGAAGTCGGGACTTACTGTAGAAAAGGGGGAGAAGGAAGATGGTAGTTCTTCCTCTATTATTGATACAACGACAAAAGGATAAAATTATCAAATGGGAGACACTGGATCGAAAGACTCGAGGATTGATTCGGTTGTATCTAGTCGATACTGTTTTGGTGAATGTTATCTGTGAAAAATCTGTAAAGGACTTTTGAAAAAATTGGAGAACCTCTACCAAAAAAAATCTCTTATCAACAAATTATTTCTAAGAAAAAAATTGTTCAAATTGTAGATGGAGGATGGTGGATCGTTCTCGGCTCATTTTTAGGAATTTAATACCTTGGTAAGTCAATTGACTTCAATTAATTGTGATTTGAAGGATGATGACAAAGTCATTACCTTGTTTTGTTACTGCTAGACTCGTGGGACAATTTGATTGTTGTGATTGTTAGTGGGAATATAGAGATCTCGTTTGAGAGTGTTGTTGTAGCCTTGTTATTTGAGGAAATGAGACGCCAAGGTATAAAGAGTTCTACCAAGGAGGCCTTGATTATGAGAGGCAAAAACCAAAACAAAAGTAGGCAGTTAAATGACATATCTAGATCACGTGGGAGATCTAAAAGCACTAATTGATCAAAGATGTGATGTTGGAAGTGTCAAGAACTTGGACATGGTAAGAAAGACTGTCCAAACAAAGTAACCAAAGGAGACAAGGGTGATCCTAAGAAAAAGAAAGATGACAATGACTTGTACTTAGTGGCAGCTTGCATGACTCAGTTAGATTCTAATGTGTGGTATATTGACACTGGAGCTTCCTATCATATGATTTTTCATAAGGAGTGGTTTTGCGAGTATGAGAAATATGTTGAGGGTAGTGTCTACTTGGGGAACAGTGAGACACTAAGGATAGTTGGACGTAGGACTTCACCATCTAAGGATAGACGGTGAAGTCTTTCCTTAGACTTATGCATATTCCAGGACTCAGCAGAAATTTAATATTAGTGAGCGTGATGATATATGCAGGCATCATCTTCAATTGCACTAAAGATCCATGCAAGATAACTGAGTTCTAGACAGAAACAGTTGCTACAACATGTTACTCGAAGAATCAAATTTCTATTTCAGTGGTAAAGGATCAAACACTATGTGAGGTAATATTTGGGAAGAAGCCAAGTATGAGTCATGTTTGTGTGTTTGGTTGTGATGCTTATATGCATGTGCCTAAGGAGAAAAAGACAAAGCTTGACTACAAATCTGAGAAGTGCAAGTTTGTTGGCTACAAAAATGGAGTCAAGGGGTACAAGTTGTGGAATCTAGAGACCCGAACTATTATGTACATCATCGATGTAGTGTTTAGAGAAACACCAAAGGTTGATGTTGTCACTAAAGGTTTACTTAAGGAGACAAGTCATGTTGACTTTGATGTGAGCTTAACCAGGGATATGGAAGATGAAGACCCACATGGTACACTAGAAGTTGTTGATAATCAGATGAAGAACAATCACTTCAGTAGGATGATGATGATAGTGTTGATTCAGATCGTGGAGTGGAGGCTGAACAAGAGCCTCAAACAGAGCCTATATTGAGGAGATCCACATGAGTTAGGAGAACACCTAGCAAGTATTCACTTAGTGTCTCTTATGCTTTGATAGCCACTAGTGATGAACCTGATTTAGTTAAAGAGACGATAACCTTGGATAATGCTAATATATGGGGAGGAAGCAATGAAAGAGGAAATGCGGTTACTTGATCAGAATGGAAGCTTGTGAAATTGACTGAGGGTAGGAAGGCAATTGGGTGAAAGTGGGTTTTTAAAAGAAGCAGAATATAGATGATAAAGTAAAAAAGTATAAATTTAGGCTAGTTGCGAAGGGGTATTCTCAAATAGAAGGAGTAGATTTCGCAGAGATCTTTTTACCAGTAGCAAAGCTAACTTCTATTAGAACTATTTTATCTGCGATAACTACTTATGATCTTCAAGTTGAAGAAATAGATGTAAAGTCAACTTTCCTTCATAAGGATTTGGAGGAGGAGATCTACATGAAGTAGCCAAAGGGGTTTGTGGTCAAAGAAAAGGAGGACTTGGTTTGCAAGCTGGATAAATTGTATGACCTAAAACAGTTACCTCAGATGTGGTATCAAAAGTTTAATAGTTATGCTCAACGGATCGGATTCACTCGAAACCAAGCCGATCATTATGTATATGTGAAGAGATCATGTGATGATTTTGTCATTTTGACTTTTTATGTTGATGATATGTTCTTGGTAGGTAATAGCAAGAAGATGATTAAAATTGTTAAGGGATTGCTAGCCCAATAATTTAAGATGAAAGATTTTGGGGTTGCTACTTACATGTTGGGCATGCATATAAGGAGAGATCGGGGATAATGGAAACTGTGGTTTGGGCAAAGAAAATATGTTGAAGGAATCTTGAAGAAGTTCAACATGTCTGATTGTAAGCCAATTAAGACTCTTATGTCAGTTGGAGTTAAAGTGTCTACAGAGTTATCTCTTAAGAGTAATGAGGAGAAGGAGCAGATGACACACATTCCATATGCTAGCGCGATTGGTAGCTTAATGTATGCAATGATGTGTACTCGACCAAATATTGCTAATTTAGTGAGAGTTTGAGCGAGTATATGTCTAATCTATACAAAGAGCATTGGACTGCTGTCAAGAGTATGTTCATGTATCTTCGTAGAACCTCAGATTATACTTTATGTTTTGAAGGTAATGGAGATAAGGTGTCTCTTAGTGTGACAGAGTTAGTTGATGCCAATTGGGGTGGTGATTTACACTGTCGAAGATCAATAAGTAATTATGTATTCAACTTGTTCGGTGGACTGGTTAGTTGGATGAGCAAGAGACAAAGTATGGTTGCCTTGTCATTTATTGAAACAAAATACATGACATTGACTCATGTGGGAAAGAAAGCAATATGGGTTCGTCGGCTGTGCAAGGAGTTTGGATTTAAGCAAAAATCTGTTGTGGTGAAATGTGATAGCCAAAGCACTATACATTCGGCAAAGAATCCAATGTATCACTGTAGGTCGAAGCATATTGACATTCAGTATCACTTTATCCGAGAAAATGTGAAGGACAAAGTGGTGCACTTAGAGAAGGTTGACACAGTGGTAAATTGTACGGACTTCTTGACAAAGTCGGTTACTCTGGAGAAGTTTCAGTGACATACTTCTGAAGTTGAGTTGATGACTGAAAGTATGGGAGTTGCTTCATTGTGTGTGAAGTATTCACCAAGTGAGAGAATGTTGGAGTTGGATCATACTTCCAACATTATCATTTTTCAATCAGGAATAGATTTTTCTATTTCTTATTGGGATGTGTTTTATTTTCTATTCCTAATTAGAATAAGTTTTTATTTGGGCTTTGGTTTGATTATATTTCCAATTTATTTTGGACTTCTAACATTATGTTGGGGTCTATAAATACAACAATTTATTGTGTTTATGGGTAGATAAATTAAATCATAATATTTAGTTTTTTGTGAAGGTCTCTTACAAGTGGTGAGAATATTAAGTAACTATTGAGAGTTTGTAAGGTAAATTAGTAGAGCGTAAAATATTCCACTATACTTGTATATTGTGAAAAACTTAGATCAATAGTAATAATATTCAGACAGGTTGGACGTAGCCCAGATTTGGGTGAACTAGGATAAATTTTTGTGTTCTTTTTTGTGATTGAATTATCTTTTTACTTGTGGTTTGATATTTGTCAAGTTTTTATTCCCAACAAGAATTATGTAGTAATTAAATTTTTTTATCTTTTATTTTTAGAATGTATTGTGACTAGGTTTATCAAGAATAAATTTCATGCGAGAGTAAACATATATTCTTGAGATGAAAAAAAGAAAAAAAAAACATGGAGTACTAGAGTTTAATATATATGGAGAAAGAGGAAGAGTATTATTAGACGATTTTGTACCCTTTAACCGTCTAAAGCATATGAAATCTAGCCAATACGCAGTACGTTTTCATCTCTGTAATAAAACCTACATGATTATACATGGCAATTGTAGTTTGACTCCTCACTTGTCCTATAACAATTTAATTGGGCCTAGGTAGAGGGCACATGTGACATGCATGTGAAATGGTAGCTTAATATATATAACCTTACATATCGTATTTATTAGAGTGCATATATCATTGTCCATAACTCCCTATTAATTGTTGAAAGAGTATATTAGGGACCTCCATTATATGGAACTGAATATGTAAAAAGATAAATAAGATGCTGCAACTTGCCAGCCAATAAGATCATGTTAACATATAGCAATAGATGAGATTATATATATGTTTTTTCCTTGAATTGTAAATGTTCTTTTCTTTAATTTACCAAGATTTGTATGTAATTGTGAACGGATTAATATTGATACGATTATTTAATTATTATATAATTGCAATTAAAAATATAGTACTTAAAAGAAATCCTTTTGTTATTAATTATTTGTTCTAAATAAATTAAGTAAACCTGTGAGCAATGGATGATACTGTAAGCTCAGGATACCACAACCATGCATGGACTAAAAAATATTCAAGTAATAATAATGTCACATAAAAGGGACTGCTCGCTGTTTCTTGCTTTAATTTGGAATATATAGAACGTTCTTTCCTGTATATGTGTGTGTATATGTATGTATATTGTAAGGGAAAGGAGTTGTGGATTTCAAACAGAAGACTGAAACAACAGCAGCGTGATTTTAGGATGTGTGCCCATTCCCTTAGCTTTTATAATCAGATTAAAGTAAGTAAAAATTGCACATTGCACACACACACACACACTCACATATAGTACTGGGTATATGATTGAAACAAAATGTTATATCACCCATAGCTTTTTCCAATCAGACAGTAGAGGGATTATAATAGTAATATATATAGTATGATCATATATATATACAGACAAATAAACCTTCGAGAGGAGTTTATGAGTTGTACACGAGGGAGGGGAATGGAAGGACCATTATATATATATATACACACACATATATACACACACACACATATATATAGATACACACACACACACATATGTGTGTGTGTGTATATATCTATATATATGTGTGTGTGTGTATATATATATATATATGTTTGATTGAAGTAGTGGATAGATATATAGTGATCCAAGTTGAATTCTAGTTAGAGTAGTATTATTATTAGTTAATATTCCATCGGTTCCATTTTATTTGATAAACTTTAATTTTTTTTGGTCAAATTAACCAAATTTTGAATAAGAAATTATTTTTATTCTTATACGATATAATCACAAAATTAATATCATAAAAAATTATATTTAATATACTATCAAAAATACCTTATTTAAAATTAAAATCTATAATACACTTGTCTATAAATCAATTTCAAATTTCATAAATTTAACCAAGAAAATCAAAGTTCTGAAAATTAGAAAGTGAATGTAGGTAGGTGCATATGGTAGAAATTTACTGTAATTAATTAGTCCAACTACACTATACTATGCTCGCATGGAAATGGATTCATGACAAAAGCTAGGCAGGCAGATGAGGCAGCAGGGCGGGCATGCAGTCCAACCTTTCTAAAAGCCCAAATCAATGGCTTTACTACTACCACCTGCCACTTAATTGACCTGCACACACATTCATATATACATACATACAAACATACATACATATTCCATACACACACACACACACATATATAGCTTAATTAGCTCAGTGCGGACTGCTCATCTACTTCCCTACGACAGACTTTCGTCTTCTTTTTTTTGGAAGTGCTTTTTTCGCACAGATTCCCTCCCTTCCCCTCCTTTTATCATATCAATCTCTTTTGTCAAGTACACATTCACTTTCTTCATACTAATATATGCCAAAATCTAGTAGCGCTCTCTCTCTCTCTCTCTCTCTCTCTCTATATATATATATATATATAATCTACCTTACATCCGATACTAACTATATTTTATATAATGTTTGTGTGTAAATCGTGATACATCATCTCCATATATTTCATCGCTGCCTACTTTGTCGCCTTTGGTTATGTAAAATTTGGACATACATGCATAGATTTGGTTCGGCTTGGGCCACGTAAAAAATAATAATAATAATAATTAACAGTACGTTCTAGAACCAACCAGCTGCTAATATACTAGCGACGTCATTCATCTACACTAGATCTCCTCGGCCTCGGCCTCCATATATGATAACTCTATACTTGCAAGTATATATTGGACACATTTATTTGGACATTGATTCTTGTCCTTTAACTTCATTTTGGTGTGTATATGTGTGTGTGTGTGTTTGTATGTGAGAAATTATTGTTGCTCGATCAGTATCTATCTTGTATTTCTCCACTTTTTTTTTCCTTTTCTTCTCAATAGTACTCGAGTGTACGTACTTTGTCGTTTTTCCTAACTGTAATACTATATATATATATATATATATTTTTTTTCTTTTCTTTTCTTATGCGTGCTACTTTAATCTCCACTTGTCCAGTTGATCGATTAAATCCTAGCTCCTAGATTTATTAATTAATCATCTAATTGCCGTTCAAAATAAAACAAATAAAAAATAATCACCTAAAATTTATTGTTCTATCTTTCTTATTTTGACTTAATTAAATTGAAGAATATATTAGATTCATGATCAAGATATCCTTAAATTAAATAAACATAAAAAGAAAAAGAAAAAAAAGTAAAAAAGCGAGCATATATGCCCTATCTGCTATATATTATGGAATCTAATTAGGGCTGGCATGGATCAAGACCCACCGGCTAGCTTGTACTCCGTAGAAATGAATTCATGCCCGAAGTGCAAATTAAAATAATAGGAGGAATTGAAGAACACCAAACTTCTAGAAGATATATGTGTGTGTATCGGAATTTCTTGACAACAAAATCTAACCAAAACTATATATTCAAGACATGGTGTAACAAAGTAATATATTTATGATATTGTTAATATTTAATATAAATGGAGGGTTACACTTAGATGAAAATTAAGGGCTATGATCGATTAGAGTGAGACGATGTATTTCTACTTATATAAACCTATCTCTTGTATATACGAAAAAGAATATCTGAATATGAATTGAAAACCCTCTTTTTTTTTTTTTTACTTATTTCTATGGAGTTTGATAATACTTACAAGAATGATCATTTTAGTATGAGCGAAGACCCTAAGTTGGCTACACTTGGCCAATTAAAGCCATTATCAATAAGCCACCCAACACATTAAAGCCCTAAAGTCGTCAACACCAACGATTGAAGATATCTCTGCCTTATCTCTTCTAGAAGTTTTGTGAATCAAACTCTTTTAAAGGGCCTCTTCACTTGGAGAAGTGTGGATAATTACCTCTTTACTTGTACCTACTATTCACTCCTTGTTTGTACAATTATTTTGTGATCACAAAAAATCTTAGAATACCACCTAGGGGCATAGGATATAAATTGGCTTGTACCGAATAGATAATTATACGTTTATAAATGGGAAAGAAAAATAATTAATAAAGGAAAGAGGGTACCATTTTTCTAGAAGATGTATACATATATATCTACTGGAACTAAGTTGAGGTAGATAATTTTAACGACTTGCTCAAAAAAAAAAAAAAAAATTAAAGACACATGGAATCCGTCGTTAATAGTAAACGGCCAGCTTTGTAGCTGGGGTGATGCTATTGTATACAAAGTGGATTATAACTACATGAACGTTGTCCTCTCCTTCTTTTATACTCCTCTCGATCATCAAAATCGTACAACATTATTATATCTCAAACTCTATTAACCATATAGGGTAATAAATTGGTGAGAAGTTCAAAGAAATTTTGACATATTTATTGTCTTACCTGTATATAGTATATAAAGGACTAGCTAAAAAAACGGTGATTTTTTAATGACTACCGATTGAGATTTGATTGAAGATTGATTTGTGTTGACGCTAAAAAAATCAGGTATAGGGTTTTCACAATTTTCGGAGAAGTCTGCAAAGGCAAAGAACACCAGTTAACCCAATGACGGTTTGTCGTTGGGTAAAAACTTCGGCGTGAAAGTAAGTATTCTTGAGAATCAGCTTTGAGGGCCTAGGATTTTGTGCAAGAGAAAGCTAAAGCACTGTATAATAATATGCACCTTTGTCACTTAGTATTGATATCTATTTATACTTACTAAATAACCAATTAATATGGAAAATATAAGTTGACATGGACTAGGTTTTCTTGTCCCATTCATTATAGGAGATTCTACGGACATCCTAGTCAATTATGGAATCGTACATGCAATCTAACCAATATGTAATTTCCATATTGGGCCTGTAGAACGAGTAGGACACTCGTATATAATTAATTAGGCCCAATACCTTATGCCCTATTTTTGGGTACAACGTTGCCTCTACTCCCATAGTAAATGTTATTACTATGCAGAGTATTTACATTAAACCCATTAAATCCCAAAAATAGAGGGCTCATAAATGTGGGTCCATATTTATTAATGTCCTCTATCACATCTCGGTAATGAATGCGGGTCTATGTGACATAATCGGCCCCTATAAATATGGGCTAGAAGCCCACTCCGTATGAAAGAATATATCCTTGGGCTCAGTCCAGTTCGAACCTACCCGAAATGGGAAATTAGTTAATTGGGGTGGTAAAGGTCATATTACCACTCTTTAGTGAAGGTGTAACCGCAAATTACATCTGCCCGTGGAAGTTAATCATCGCATACCCTTATTGTTTATGCGTAATTAATGCAGAGAATAAACGTGTCCCCCTAGGCCATCGTTTATCTCGGTTCTCGCGATGAGGGCTACTAGCCCTTAGATCACATCGGATTGTGTGGAGAGGGAATTCCACCGTTCAAAATTCAAGGCCTTACAGGGGTGATATAAACACTTAGAGTGAAAGAGGTTTACCCCTTCCACTTTCCTTTCACTACAAGTTTAAAATACAAGAGCAAGAATTCTATTGACATGCAGGCATCCGCGTCCTTGGCCTTTTTGAAGCATAGTCTTGCCTCGGATCTCCGAGACAAAAGGCACACCGAGTCATCTCTCAAGTGGCTCACAGAGGAACGGTCCAAGCATGTAGAGAAGAAGGATGCCCTTCTTCGGTGAATCCGTCAAGTTGAAGAAGAAGCTCCAGGAGAGAGAGAGAGAGAGAGAGAGAGAGAGAGAGAGAGAGAGAGAGAGAAGGAGCACAAGGACAAGGAAGTCGAGATTGAGAATCTGTACAAGGAGTTCATCGATGAGCGGGCGAAGAAGTACGACGCGGAGAATAAGCTCAACGACGAGTATCTCTGCGCCAACAAAGCCAATGATATCTTGGCAGAGAAAGTCGAGCTTGTTAAAAAGCAAGAAATGGACATGACGGGCCTCCATGACCAGCTCGAGGCCTTTGTGTAGAAGATGTAGAGTTTTCACTAATGGGTTTACGTTCTTGCCATTTTGTGTAGAAACTGCTGGGTTCGACTCCAAAGAGGTTGGATTTCTTGATCTTGTAACGAGGTCAGGGTTAGGGAGCTGTGCGAGCGCTTCGAGGATGAGATGGCCAAAAATGGTGGGGCAGGGTCCTCGAATCCTTAGCAAACTTATGTTTTTCCTTTATATAAAAATTCTCTTTTTGTAATGAACTATTTGGTATATATATATATGAAAGAATTAATTTTCTTTACATATGTTGTTGGAACAAATGTATTTTTATGTTTTGTTTTTGGTTTTATACCTTAGTTATATATGGATGTCCTCTACTTCGAGGTTTTAAAAATGAAATTTGTACTAACATCGAAGTAACAAAAGGAAACAAAGATGAGAACAATTGCATGTAGGAATAGAACTTGAACTTTTATTAATAATGAAGGAAATAATAAGTACAAAAAAAATAATTGACTAAATGCTGGCTCAAACCGAGCTTACCAGTTACTGATAAAATTTTCTAAGTTTAGTGGGATGTTAAGTATTGGGAATTCTTCAACCTTCTAAATCTTCAACACCTTTGTTAGAGAATTCGACAATTCTGTAAGGCCCTTCCCAATTCGACATAAGCTTTCCTATTTGTTGCGGTGTAGAGACATTGACAAGGCGTAAGACATAGTCCCCGACATTGAATTATCGAGCCTTCACATTTTTGTTGTAGTGCCAAGCTACTTGTTGCTAATAATGGGCCATCCTAACGACCGTGACATCGCACACTTCCTCCAACAGATATAGGTTCATGAGGAGACCCTTGTCGTTGAGTAATTTATTGAACTTTTTGATGCGTAGCGAATGGCTTCTAATCTCAATAGGAACAATTGCCTCAGACCTATATGTAAGTTTAAACGAGGTTTCTCCAGTGGGTCGTCGAAGTGGGTCGTCGAAGTGTTGTACGATATGCCCAGAGGACATGTAGAAGTTCTTCGGGCCACTTACCCTTTGCATCCTCTGGTCTTTTTTTAATTTCATTAAGTAGAGTTCTGTTCGTTACCTCGACCTGACCATTAGCCTGAGGGTGTGCAATTGAGGATCTCTGGTGTTGGATTCCTAGGTTGTTGAGGTAAGCGTTGAAGTCTTGACTTTCAAATTGAGTGTCAAGGTCAGTGATAATTACTCGAGGTATCCCAAAATAGAGCACAATATTTTCTATGACGAACTGTAGGTAATTGGCCTCGGTTATTCGGGTCAAAGGTTTGGCTTCGACCTATTTCATCATGTAGTCTATGGCGATAATCAAGTATTTCAGTTGTCGTGGTGCTTTCGATAGGGGACCCACCAAGTCAATTCCTCAAATTACAAAAGGTACTGGGGAAATGATAGGAATGAGATCGACAGGTGATTTCTGAGGTACCAATGCATGAAGTTGACACTTCCGACACTTTTTTTAATAGACTTTGGCATTGTGGTGGAATATTGGTACCCTTGTTGAACAATCTTATATGATAAAGTCTTGTCTCCAACATGATCAACACAAATCCCTTCGTGTACTTCTTTAAGTAGGAGTTAGGCTTCTTGTGGACCGATGCACTTGAGGAGAGGTAATGATATTATTATTTTTTTTTTTTTTTTTTGTTGAGAACGTCATCTATCAAACAATAAGTGCGGCTATACTTTGTAACTGCCTGACTGTGGTCCTATCTTATGATAGTGTACTATTGTGCAAGTATTTTGTGATATGGGTCATCTAGGTATCTCCTTTTGTCAATATCCATGACATTTGTTTTAAGAAGACTCAACGTTGATAAGGTTTCGACATGTATTCAGGCATCCATCATTTGAGCTTCGCCAGTTGTTGATTTAGATAAGACTTCTGTCATGGTGTTTTGATCTCAGGAAATCACTAAGAAGAGGGGATACCAACTAACAAGCTTTGTACTTTTTTCAGGTAGAGTGTTGTATGAATTTCCCGAATTTTGTATTCTTCCAAGACTTTCCTTGTTACCAATTGAGAGTCACTGTAAATTAGTAAGATTTTCACCTCGAGACTCTAGGCAAGGCAAAGTCCAACTAGGAATGCTTTGTACTCTACGAGATTATTCATCGCCTTAAAGTCGTATTTGACAATTTGTTTAACTTCGAACCCTTCTGGTGAGATAACAACGAGGTCTGCACCACTTCTAGTGGAGGTAGAGGAACTATCGACATACAATCTTCATGCATTCTCATATTGGAAGTTGACTTCTAGTTTTGGTGCAGGATCTATTGCCATTTTTGTTGGGAATGAGCACTTGATTGCTTGCCTAGGTCGATATTCAAGATGGTATTGACGGAGCTCGATCGACTAAGCATTTAACCTTCTAGATGTCTCTGGCCAATGTAGAATCTGACGTAAAGGTTGATCCATTAGGATTACAATGACTTGGTCTTGAAAATAAGGCCTGAGTTTTCGACTTGCAACGATAAAGGTGTAAGCGAGCTTTTCAAGGTTAGGGTATTTCGTTTCTGCATCCCTTAGAGCATGACTTAAATAATACATGGGTTTCTGTTCTCTCGCTTCTTCTTGAATGTGAGTTGCTCCTATTGCAGATTCACTGACAGAGAGATACAAAAATAGATCCTCAGTGGGAAGAGGTTTCAATAGGAGGTGAGGTGAGGATAGATGCCTCTTGATGGCATCGAAGGCATATTGGCATTCTAAGGTCCATTCCAAATTATTTCCTTTCGAAGTGTTTTGAAGAATGGTAGACTCTGTTTCGCGAACCATGCCATGAACCATCTTAGTGCCACCAACCTTCTAGTTAATCTCTGCACTTTTTTCTTCATCCTTGGTGGTTGTATGTCGAGGATGGCTTTTATCTTTTCTGGATTAGCCTCAATTTTCCTTTGGCTTACCATGTATATGAAAAATTTTCCTCATGATAAACAGAAAGTGCACTTCATGGGATTTAGCCAAATGTTGTGTGCTCTAATCACGTTGAAATATCTTCTAAGGTCTGTCGCACGGTCGGTTTTTTGGACCGACTTGACAATCATGTCGTCGACATAGACTTCCACAATATTTCCTATTAAGGAGAAGAACACTTTGTTCATCATTCATTGGTACATCACTCCTATATTAATCAACCCGAATGGCATAACACTATTTGCGTAGATACCTCATTGAGTGATAAAATAAGTCTTCAAGATGTCTTACTCGTGCATTAAGTTCTAATTATACCCAAGAAGGCGTTGAGGAAGTTGAGTAACTTGTGACTTATGGTGGCATCGATTAGTTAGTCTGTATTGGGCAAAGGATAAAAATCCTTAGAGCATTCTTTGTTGAGGTCTATATAGTCCACACAGATACTCCACTTCCCATTGCTTTTCGAGACTATCACCACATTAGCAAGTCATTCTAGGTAATCCACTTCGATGATGGAGCCGTCGTCGAATAACTTCATTTCTGAATCTCCTAGTCAATGGCTAACTGTCGGTCGGGCGCAAACACCCTTCGGTTTTGTTGTACTACCTTTGCGCTAGGTCAAATGTTCATATGATGTTTGGCTACGTCTTGACTTAATTTGGGCATGTCACTAAGACTCTACGTGAAGATATACCCCCCAATAGATCAATGGGTTGGCTATGGACAATGGGGTCGAGTTCAATGCCGATGCGCACAAGTTTTTCTGGAATTCCAGGAAAGAGTTCGATGGGGTCAGTTTCAACCATTGGTTTCAAATTGTCTGAATCTCTTTCCGTGAAGAGCTCCAGTTCAATTGCTCTGAAATCTTTTTGTTTACTAATGCCCACATTGTTAAACACTAAACTTTGTGGGTTTAACATCTCCGAGCTATTTTTTGGTCTCTGCAAACCAATCTGATACATTAAAAGTGGAAAATTTCATTATAAAGTGCAAAATGGATGTTATTGCTCAGAGAGAGGATAAGGTAGGACAATCACATATGACATTATACTTGCTTTCTATGTTCACCACATACAACTTGATTGGGATTACTGACTGGCAAGGAACGTCTCCAAAAACTGTTGTTATCTCTATGATTCTGGTAATAGGTACTGCGTTATTTCTGAAATCGTAGAAGGGTGATTCGTAGCACAACTCTAGTTTTTTGCCATGAAAGTCTAGTCTGTTATAAGCATGGATGAAGAGGATGTCTACCGAGCTTCGTTAATGTTAGGTTTTATAACATTTGATGATGATTGTAATTAGAATACTTAGATATACAAATGTACAGAAAGTGCTAGTTTATAACATTAGAGTTTTGTAGCTGATAGTTTACTCTCTGATTCATGTAATTTGTTTTTATAAGAGAGTAAGTTAAACTTTGTATTATAAGAGATTATCAGAATTGTATCAGAGATTTCAACAAGTCAGAGACTATGTTTAGTTTATCGGAGACTAAAGGATTTGTTCATCAGAGACTACAACTTAAAGCATCGGAGACTAAGACCAAAGCATCAGAGACTAATCTTAAGTCATCAGAGACTAAGCGTAAGTCATCGGAGACTAAGATTAAGTCATCAGAGACTAAAGCTTAAGCTGTCGAAGACTAAACATTTGATCAGAGACTAGAGTTGAAGCCATCAGAGACTAAATTAAAATTACTCTCTGATACAAGACAAACTTCTAATTGGATTAGAAGTCATCTTTGATATGAAGATTTGAAGAGTTATTAAAGTCGAAGCTGGTTAGGAAACAAGATAGAAGAGAACAACCAGAGAAATAACCTATTCGTTTTGTACATAGAAAATATATAAATTGAATAGGATTAGAAGCTGAATTACGATTCAGATTTGGAAGCTGTAATTAAATTTACAGGATTGTATTAGAAGCTGTATGTTTGTAAAGATTTATAAATAGCGTACAGGATATTGAAGCTGACAATCAGATTGTGATTGTTAGAATTTGTAATCAATTGTTCATCAATAAAAAAAATTGTTTATAAATTTGTTCTTGTTTTTGTTTTTTAATTTCCACAATTAAATATACTTTGAAGAACAGAAATTCGAAAAGATTTCAAGAACTTGTATTCAACCTCCCCCCCCCCTCCCCTTTCTACAAGTGCTAGGCTGTTTCACTGGGACAACAATGAGGATACGACGAAGGTTCATAGTTCCCACCTATACGGTGATGACAAGGGCATCTTCGTGTGGCTCGGCCATGCTCGGTAAGTAGTCTTTATCAGATAAGGTAATGGCTGTGGAAGGTGTTCTCGGTTTGGTCAGGTTTGACACATTGTGAACAGACTTAGTAAACATCTTATTTTCCCTATTAGAAAGAGAAAATCCACCTCCGTTGATGATGACATCCACCACTCCTCAGGCGAGTGGTGGCATTAAACAATCGAATGGGTTTCCATGCGGCTGATGAGCTTTTGCTACGTATCTTGCCAGATTTCTATTTTGGACGTTCATTTCAATGAGTATCTTGAGTTTGAAACATTCATCGGTGTCATTCCCTCGTTCCTCATGGTACTCACAGTACTTGGGGCTATTTCGTGTTTTACTGAATACTTTGATCATGTAAGGATGAACAAAGAAGGCCTCGTATTGGATCTCATCAAGAATCCGAGCACGAGGACCATTGAGTGGAGTATAAGTCTTGTCTGCGTCTCACGGCGCCCTATTCTGGTCGTTCATCGACTCCTCTCCTTTCTGATTGTTATTGTTTTTCTATGAGTTGAGGTTTTTATTCTTGAAGTCGCGGTTTACATTGTTGTTGTTGTTCTTCCCATTATCGTCATAATGTCTATGACCTATTTTTAGGGACTCGATGGCCTTCTCTATGTCCATATGATCCTCAACCATATAGAAGGCTTGGGATAAAGTCCTTAGAAGAGCTTTAATATGGTCTTCAATGAACTTAGTAGACCTATCAGGATTGTGGCCAATATTTAAGAAACTTATTGTCTGATTTAAGTCGAGGTCAGGTATTTTCACAGTCGTGTCTTGGAATCTACGAACGAACTGCCTCAATGTCTCATTCTTTCTCTATTGAATTTAGATAAGGGAAGTCATCTTCTTAACCTGTCGTCTTCTGGAACCAAACCAATCATGAAACTTCATTTTGAGGTTGTTCCATGAAGATATACATCTCGGTGGAAGACTGGTGAACCATTCACGGGTAGCATTCTTGACGGTAGAGATGAACAACTGACACATAATTTCACCGTCCTGGTCATAGGCTTTCATAATTATCTTGTATGAAGTAGTATGATCGATGGGGTCGCCAATGCCATCATAGGATTCGAGAGAGAGTATTTTGTGATCTTTCTCAATAATTGTTTCCTCAATCTCTCGAATAAGAAGGGATTTTCCATGATGACGGTGTCGAGAATGGGATCCCTTGTTAAGTTTGTGCTCTAGCTTTTCCAGATGATGTTAGACTGTTGATGGTATATTAGGAGAGTCTGAGCCCGACCAACGTCGGTGTCGACCACCATTTCTCCAAGCTATAATATGTTTTAGGGAAACTAGAACGGCTACGCCCTCTCTTCGACGTGTGAGGATGTGAATGACATCTATGTTGAAAGTTGACGTCATCCTCGTCCTCTTCTTTTCGACTCCTGTAGATCAACTAACTTGTTCTCGTTATCAATTTGCGGGAGGCGGTGTTGTTTTTGTTCCTCCAGAAGAAGCCTAACTTGTTCATGTTTCCATGCCTCAGTGTTCATAACCAAGGTAGCATTGTCTTTGGTCGTTTTTGCTACATTCTCAGTGTCGACGTCAATTTGGTGGGAAATACCACCCCTCAATATCCATGGAGGAGATGATAGTGCTCCTAAGGTTCGAAGACCCTCTTCCTTGATTAGTTGTCAATTTCGCATGAGAAGTAGGGGTTGAGGACTTGGCGTGAGAATATTTCCCATGAGATGCGGGCGCAGAAGATTTTGCATGAGATGTGGGGGTTGACATGGCAAGTTAATTGATCAAAGATGATGTTAAGCATAAAACTCTAAGAGGCCCTCCTTCGAGCGCCAATGTTGACCCTCAAAAATCCAAAAATTTAGATATAGATCGAGTTTCCACGATTCTCGGGGAAGCCTACAAAGATAAAGAACACTGGTTAACCTAACGACGGTTTGTCGTTGAGAGAAAGCCCTGGTGTGAGAGAATCAACGGTGAGGGTCTAGGATTTTGTGCGGGAGAGAGCTAAAGCAATGTATAATAATACGTACCTTTGTCCCTAAGGGCTGATATCTATTTATATTTACACAATAACCGATTATTATGAGAAACCTAAGTTGACATAGACTAGGTTATGGACTAGGTTTCTTTGTCCCCTTCATTATAGGAGATTCTATGGACATCCTAATCAATTATGGAATCATACATACAATCTAGAACGGGTAGGACACCCGTATATAATTAATTTGGCCCAATAACTTATGTCCTATTTTTGGGGCCCAACAATTTGATTATAGTTAATTTGGTTATGATAGATCAAATATGGTGGGTTGAATATTTATCTTATAATTGGTTACAATAATTATATTAATAAAGTGATTTTATTTATGATTCTTAAGATGTTAATGTAATTGTTCTATAAATATTTATTGAGATTTTATTTAATTGTGAATCTATTGAACTGATTTCTTTCATTTTTAGTTGACTCCATAATAAAAACCTGGTGAAATAGAGAGGGAGTGTGGATAGCTATTTTAGAAAATGGTATTAAAAGTGCAACTAATGTTAGGCGCTGAATGACGAGTGTGTGCTAGGCAAACCTAGCTTTCTTAATTTTAACCTATGTATCATGTTCGTGGTTCCTCCATGACCCTACGACCGTGCATATATGTATGTCAGACATATATCTTTCTGTGGGTATATATACATATACGCACACATATATATAGGGCTTCGAGAAGAAAGAAAAATCGACCCTACCGATCGAGAATGAGCCTCCTTTTTCCATAGGTTGATCAACAAAAAAGTAGCTTCACAATGAAATCAATATATCGCAATCGTCAGGCCACCATATATGCACACCCTCCCTCCATCAACATATTTATGAATTCTCCCTTTACTCTCTCTCTCTCTCTCTCTCTCTCTCTCACACACACACACACACATTTTAGGCCACATATCTTGTTATATAATTGTGGACTTTTTTATGTTTTTTTCTTTTTTTCCTCCATCTAGAAGGAGCACCCAAGCTTAAGATCTTTGTGAATAATTGGGTTATCATGATTGAGGTTTGACTGCCATGTGTACATATGTCTCTCTCTTTCTTATCAACGACTATTCAAATGCCATGTGGGTCTCCATGTTTTATTTTCACTACTTCTAAGTGCATCATTTTACATTGAGAGTATCATTGTTACCAAATTTCTTTTATTGATCTTAATGAAATTTATATTTAGAATTTAAAATGCCACAGGGAGATATATATATATATATATATATATATATATATATATTCCACTGTTCTAGACTATGGGATGTGGGGATTGGATCGATGGGGTAGGGTGGGTGTGGATGGAGTAATCAAGTCGGGGGATGTGGGTGGTGGGTACGTGCATGGGTTGTTATATGAGGTGGGGTTTTGGATAGCCAACGGGATTTTGTGGTCTAAATAATTTCTATATATAAGGTTTGTTTAGTCTAAAATATGTATTATGTATTATTCCATGAGATTAACCAAAAGATCACAAAATAGAATGAGAATAATATTATATACACATTCCATCCAATAGACGAGCCCTTACGGTACTAATGTGACCTAACATTACAAATTAATTGTCTTAAAAACATAGATTAACCAAGTATTTATCTATCATATCATAGTGTTGCTACATACGGAGTAACTTTTTTTGTTCTGTTTTTCGTTTTATCGAATTAAAGAGACACTGTCAATGATTAAGTCGTTTTTTTTATCTTCCTCTAGCTATAAGCATGTAAAATAATTAATCATTGATTATTGGTTGTTTATATTTAATATATATAAGATGTGTACAAAGACTTGCTTAATTAGATTATCTTTATTTGAGTTGAATATTTTGACTCTTTAACAAACAAATCTAACAGCTAGCCCACATATTCGATCTCTATGTTATCCATTAATATTTGACGTGTTCAACAAAAAAAATTGAATTATAAATATATCCCACAATTCAAAAAGTAGAAATTGGAGATTCATTTAAAAATTTTCTATTGTTCTTACGACTGTTTAACTCATTAAACTGAATCAAAATTGATTGATGATAATTATAAAATTTTAGAAGATTTAAAATTTTATAATTATCATCTATCAGTTTGGTCTAGTTCGATGAGTTAAACAGTATCAAGAACAATGAGTAATTAATATTGTAAATATTTCTCACACTAAAATTAGCTGCTTATTTATTGTGTAATTAACAAATATATAAATCTGAAAAATCAACTGACAAGATTTATGTGGTTAATCTGTGGTGAGGAGGATAGTGGCATGGTCATCCCCACATATCCCATCGCCCACCCTCTCGGTGCATTTGAAAATAGTTTGCTAGTTTGCCATACACCTAGGTTTCCGTGCCAATTTAGAATGTGGCAGTCAAATGCCTCCGACTAAAAGACAAATACTCATATATAACATATATATACACATATATACGTATAGAGGGAGAGAGACGCAAATTCTACCTCCTCCCGCTCTGAAAAGATATTTGCACCGGTCCCCTTGCGTGTTAAAATCCAGTCCTCCGACCCATCCCCATAGATATATTGATGCAAACAACCAATATATACTTACTACTATTTAATCATAGCAACAGGAACAATATTAACATTACTTAATTGATCATAGAGCTGCTATAAATAGCTATCTGTATTCTTTTATATATGTTTTTAAAAAAACAAATGTGCACGTAATCATCGAATTACATCGGGTTAGTTCTTCAAAAGGGTTAATAATTAATTTTAAAGGACAAAATATGAATATTCTCTTAAAACTAAGTAATGGATAAAAACTAACGAAATTACAAAATATTAGCACTTAAACATAAACTTTTAATTGTAATTATTACCCTATGGCTTGAATTTGATATTTATCTACAAACTAACCAACAGTGTCACGTTACCATTATCTGATTTAAACCGAAAGCTCACTTAATTGAAATATTAACAATTGACTTGCTTAATTACAAAATCTTAAGAACAAATTAAATACTTGAAGTGCAAAACAATAGAAGTGAGATGGTAAAAACAAACTAACCCTTCATTTTGGGGTCAGAGGAAAAGCTAACCCTGGTCCCCGCCGGCCCCATATATTCTAGATGCAATTACATTAATCTATAGAAACTAAAGATAAACTTTAGTTCATTTTATGATGATATATCAGTGTGTTTTGAAATTACATCCAAGTACTACAAAAGAAAATTGCCTACGAAGATATATAGCTAGCTGGTATACAAATTCACGTGTTGTACGTACCTTTGCTTTATTATTGGATCTATCTCCATATATCTTCTGTGTGTAGTTGATTAATATACACGCAGATCCTGTAAATTAAATTTAAAAGCCAGCTAAAATCATATATATAGGATGATGGATAACATGCACAGCTGAAATTACATAGTCGATCCACAAAAAAAAGCAAAAACAAAACAAAAGCCTGAAACTGTAATCAGCTAGATCATAATCAACACGTACCTACCTAGCTAGCAGTCAAACAAACTCAACAAAGAATTGAAGAAGAAACCAACCAAAGCTAAAGCTTCATTAACTTCCCATACAACCATTCTAGAATAATTAACTAGCAGTGGAAAGTTTTTAACAAACTCTATGGATTAGAGTTTGCACTTTCAATGTGTGCGCGCGCGTGAATACCAGCTCAACTTTCCAAAGCCGGCCCCTTCAAACCCCGAAAAGATAACTATTCGAAACCTGTGATAATAAACCAGCAAATGAAAGAAATTCACATGTACTAAAAAACACTCAGAATACTTTAACACTTCTTTAGCAAAATTTAGCTCCATATATTGATCTAAATTAGGTTTTGAGTCATAATTAATCTGTACCATTTCACAGGTCATAATATTCATTCTATATATTCTTTCAAGTTTTTCTCGATCCATTTATTACTCTTTTTCCTTAATTTCTTCTTACTTCCTCAGACTTTCTTTTCTTTTGCACCCACCCAGTCGCTCACACACGTACCCACATATTTTTATGAATTCAGATACAAAGAATCCAAATATAACATCGGTATACTAATAAAATCTTTTTAATGCTGAGTTAATGAATTCATTGGAATCATAATAGAGCTTAAATATATACTCGATCGGTTTATTGCAGCATCAAATGCAAATTGAAGAGAAGAAAGTAAATTATCTCTCTTTCTCTATTGCACTTCCCCAAGGTTCCAAAAGGTAGGTGAGGTGATATAATAATACTTTTTCTTTTGTTAGAATTTTGAAGTGTATCAGTGTATGGTTTAGATTTTAAATAAATTAAAAAAAAAAAAACGAGATCCACAAAATTATGTAAGAAACAGAATAGATATGCTTGATTTATTGGGTTAGGACACCTTTTTTTTAAAACCGAAGGAATTGAAGATTATACCGTCCAAATCAAGCTAGTATTGCAATATACTTACTCCACCTAATTTATTTATTAGCCAATTATTATCAATCTTTTGTCATTGATTTGTCCAAATTAAAAATCACAGCTAGAAGATATGTTAAGTTGTATTAATTAGATATATATATATATATATATATATATATGGTTGTGTTAAGTTTGGGTGTGCTATGGACAAAAGGGTCAATGCATACTCTACGCCTTTATAACTTTAACTTTGAAGCAAATCTTACAGCTGCCTGTAAGGAACTGAACGTACCTAGCTTGCTTTTTCCATGCATCATTTTTTTTTTTCACCGTGTGTCGTCTAGAAGAAGCAGAAACAACAGTATATATACTCACTATAGTGCATGTTATACCCTACATGCATACAATGCAATCCCGTCATGGTTATATATATGTAAACAACATGATCCATCCCAAATTGAATACCTTAACTTAGATGTAATTAGGGTTAAATTGACCATTTTTTTAATTTTAAAATCAGATGTAAATATTTAAAATTTCCTAATTATTCAAATCAAGTTTTGCAATATATTCTTTGAACTAATTTCTTGTGATCATAATTATGTTACCTCGATCAGGCTAACTTTAAAAAAATTAAGACAACTGCCAAAAATATTAATTAGTAATATGAGAAAGACGAACGAAAGTTATATATATAATAGGAAAGAGGGAATAAAAAGGATTAATATAAAGAAATTAGTACAAAAACGTACTTACCGATCTATTGCTGTCTTTGATTCTTTATAATGACAACTAAAAAAAGGTATGGAGGACCGAGTAGACATTATACCAAAAATTAAGAACGATGACAACTTACATATTTGTTTATATTAATTGCGCATTTACATTAATGTTGTGTATATACGGAGTATTACATAACTCTAACTGTGACCTAAAAAACACACACACGCACAACAGAGTTCTTGAAAGGAAATTTCTTATAATCTATCCCCCATTGGAAAACTTTATTCTACTTGTGGATGAATTGTAGGAATTTTATAAAATAAGTCGTTTGAATTTGAAATGTATAATTGTACATGGACAAGAACCACTACTGGTTTTATTAGTGAAAAAATTACTTAACTCAGAATTAATAATTAAGAAATCAATAATCCTACAAATTAATAACTTTATTATTGTATGTAGGTACGCGGTCAGTGGTAACTTGTAGCCAGTTGTAGGTACACCCTAATTAACTAAAAGCTGCATGAAACAGCATTATAAGTTCGTTGAATTTCGTTTCAGGAAAAGTAAATTTACACGCCGGCCAGAAAGCTGGATATATATATAGATATTATTATTTAATAAAAAGCCAATTATAATGAAATTCTATGTAGAAGCGGGGTGAATATTTTACGTATTCACGTAATATTTGTTTTAATATAATTTTACTAGAGGACGTACAAAAATATTAAATAATATTTACTAATTAAGACAAAATGGAAATGCAAAATTTTTAATTTGACTGGATCGAGGAAGTGTGAATTCCATATTAAAAATTGATTCTTAGTCTATTTAATTAAGCCTTTGTATATATACGTCAAGAGTACTATTATCTATTATGACAAGTTTTGTATTAAAGCTTGTAATAAGTCAACTAGATCTAGTTCCCCACCTTGTGGAATGTGAATTATTGTTATTTCCTCTCTCGGCCTTTAGTTAATTGATGGGATAAAAGGAAAACTAAATGCTGGTATTATAATTATAATATATAATGCCAACCTGTATGAATTGGACTCCGATTATATTTGAGCATGTGTGGGTGTGATTGGGTGGCCAGTTGCAAATTGTGGTGACTAATACTTCCTCGACAGTACAAAGAGAGTAAGTTTCTATTAAAATTTTGAAAATTTAAAAAGTAATCAAAATTTATTTTGTCAGAATTGTTATGCAGTTTAATTCAAAAATACTTGACTAATCACTGTTCATGGACTAGTTAATATGGGATAATTTAAAGTTCACTTTATACGTTTTGTCATTTTCAACCGAAATAATAATTTATAAAATGGGTCAAATATCACTGGCGAATTTCAAGAGCAATGATTTTGGTCACAAGACCCACTCTGTCAACTCGGAATATTTTTCAATATTGTCTTTTACTTGTTGATATTTCCATAAAATTTGAGTGATATGATGAAAATAAGTATTGAGAAGAGAAGAGAGGAAAAAGAATAAGAAATTTACTTTGTTTCTTTCCTTCTTGTACTATATTTATAGAGAACAAAATCTAGTTTCTACTAATTAACCGGTAAAATTAAAATAAATTGAGAAACTGAAGAACAAACTATACACAGTTATTAAACCCTAAAGTGTTATGTTATAAGAATAAGAAATTAAGAAACTTTATGCATGTTACATTAGAAAATAAATTTTGTTCTACGAAAAGAGTTATCTTTCCATAATTTCTTATTATAATATTATATTTTTTTTATAAAATTTGTTACATATTTTTATCTTATCCTTAATTGAACATATGACAAATTTCATTAAAAAATTTATTATTTAAATATGCAATTCATCAATAAAACATGCAATACTAATATTCGTCAAAAACTCAAATATAATTAGGTAACTCTTAAAGAGAACATATGGAGTAATATTACCCTTTTCATTTCAGAATATAAGATAAATGTGATGAATCTTCTCTTCTTAGGCCAAAAAATGTTACCGACTATTGAAATTTAATTTTAGGACATGGTTTTACAAGAAAAGCCAATAATAAATCTATGAGCGAAATGCCCCTTAGATTTATGTTATGAAAATTATCTAAGGTAGTATCAATTATAATATATTTTAATAATTTAATCGACGATCTAACAGTACAGATAACATGATCATATAAAAACAAGCTATTGTATAGAATTTTGTTAAATTTAAAGTTGTGAAAAGTTATTATTTAATAGAATCAGATAGGTATAGTTTCTTATGGTTAAATTTTTTAATATATTCATCGAATCTATAAAATTGGTTAAAATTGTCACAAAATTATGTGAAAATAAATGTGCTTAGTATTTTCACTCTTTCAATTTGTATAGTTAAATCGTTGATTAAATTTATCATAACACGTTAAAATAGGATGTAACATTAGATAGACTTCCTATTGCAAATTTTAGGAACTTTTTACTCTCGATCTATATATTAAATAATATAATATGTGGCCTTTATCAATAGGGACGCATGAATTTTTTGAAAAAACATTAATAAAATATAGCATTTTTATGTAACTATATAAACTTAATATTTTATTTTCATACGGAAAAAATAATACTAACTGTAAATTTGAAAATTTTCAAAGGGAATAAGAAGAAAAAGACAAGTGTACAAATATGCACACCCGTATATTTTCCGGTGTGTGTATACATATAGAAATATGTGTACAGTGAGATTTATATGTGTGTGTATATATATAATATATATATTCTGGTTAGGATGCGAAACCTAGTCAACATACGTCAACCTTAAAGTGGAACCCGCAGCGGGCATCACTCACACACACATACACATATAGATTCTCTCTTAACCTATTATTGCATGTATTCAGATGGACCACATACTAGCTAGCTACTACGCGCAACACAACCACATGCAGTCTTTGATCGTGTACTGATATTTGATGGATGATGATGATAATAACGACGACGATATATACAACACACACTATTATACTTTAGTTTAACTCCATCCCGTCATATATTATATGTCTATATATATCTCCACTCAATGCCATTACATTTTCAAAACATATATATGTGTGTGTACCAATTCAATAGCTAGCTCACTCCATCCATAACCTTTATAAATACTAGTATTAATTACGCACTAGATATCGATCTCTTTTTCAAATACTTTATATATAAATTAAGTACGTAGTAAGAAAAATATACATAGTAGGTAATTAAAATCGGTTGGTTAATTGCTGGCCTGGCCGGGTCATTGAATTTCATTATGGAAGACATAATATCTTCTTCTTCATCATCATCATTCCTGTGTCATGGAGGGGCACCATCCTCAATTCAACAGCGCCTCCAATTCATAGTGCAAAGCCGACCAGAATGGTGGATGTATTACATCTTTTGGCAAACCTCTAAAGACAGCACCAATGAACGCTTTGTTCTTTCTTGGGGGGACGGCCAATTCCGAGGCCCCAAAGATTGTATCCTCAAAGCTGGAGCTGCCTCCATTAATCCAAATATTAATATTGGACTTGAATTGGAGAGGAGGAAGGTTGCTAAAGGTATTCAGTCCCTCTTCAGTGAGAGTTTGACTGGCATTGATGGAGGAGGAGGAGTCGACAACGCTGCTGATTTTCCTGATTCAGAGTGGTTTTTCATGGTGTCTGTGACTAGGTCATTTCTGGCAGGAGATGACAATATTGTTGGGCGGACTTTTAGCTCAGGGTCGTACGTGTGGCTGGCGGGTGAGCATGAGCTGCAGTTGCACAGCTGCGACCGAGCTAAAGAAGCTTACCTTCATGGTATCAAGACACTAGTTTGCATTTCAACACCTTGTGGCATCATAGAATTGGGTTCGTCTTACATGATTAAAGAGGACTGGGGTTTAGTCCACCTGGCAAAGTCTGTGTTTAGCCCCGACGACAACAACAACAACAACAACGTTAATGTCATGATGAGCATCAACATGAGTCCTGCTGCAGGTAACATGAGTCCTGCTTCAGGTAGCCCTCCTCCTGCAGCAGCAGCAGCAGCAGCACTGGGTCTTTCCTTCTTTGATATGAATGCTGTTTCAAAAGATCATCTCATGATCAAGACTCATAATTCCCCTTGTGCAGACGAAGAAAACACAGATCAGAAACAGGCCAAAATGGGGAGATCATCTTCTGACTCGGGCAACTCTGATTACGAAAGCCCTCTTGCTCTGGAGCAGGCCCCACGCTGCCTCAACGTGAAGAGAGGTAGAAAGACGGCTGCTTCCGGAAGAGAATTGGCACAGAACCACGTGGAGGCTGAGAGACTGAGAAGGGAGAAGCTCAACCATCGATTCTATGCACTGCGGAGCGTAGTTCCAAACGTCTCAAGAATGGACAAAGCATCTTTACTTGCGGATGCAGTCACTTACATCAATGAACTCAAATCCAAAGTGGATCACTTGGAATCCAAACTCCGCCAAGATGTGAAAAGTAGACCAGCATACGACACTAGTAGTACATCAACTACTACAACTATGTACCAGCATAATAGAGGAGGAGGGGGAGGAGGAAGTTGCAGGTCATCGGCGGCAGCATCCTTGAGCTACGGCGTGAACCAGCTGGAAGTGGACGTGAAGATTCTTGGGGCGCAGGCAATGATACACGTGCAAGGTCCAGATGTAAATTACCCGGCAGCAAGATTGATGGATGCAATAAGATTGCTGGAGTTTAGAGTTCATCATGCAAGCATTTCCAGTGTCAAGGAGTTCATGCTTCAAGATGTTGTGATTAAGGTTCCTGATGGTTTGACCAGTGAGGATGCCTTAAAGTCCGCTATTTCTGCTAGTCTACACATTTGAATCTCCATCCATCTCTCCTAATCCTCTAGCCTATATCTCACTTCCACACTACCTACTCCATCTATCTTGTCTTCAACATTAAGTAATTTACTACTACTACTACCTACCTACCTACCTACCTAGTATTTAGTTACTTCATTTAGCTTCAATAATCGCTTCTCTTGTATTGTATTAGGGTATGTCTATCTATCTACCTAGGCCGGCCTATTAATTAATTTAATTAATTAGTATCTTGATTGATGCTCCAGGCACCAACGTACGTACTTATATTTCTTACTAAATAATTTTAACCCATTTTGTTTGCCTATCTAGTTATATATATATATATATATATATATATACCACCTTTGTTCAAATCAAATTGACATGCATTGCTTTCTTTAATTTATCCTCCCCATAGCAAGCTAGCTTCCAAGAATTTATATTATTATTACCTCCCTTGACCATGTGACATTTATTATTTACATATGTTTCGACTTTGAATTTGGGTTTCTGATCGAAGAGAGAAGCTAGCTTGCTCACCTCTTCAATGTTTGTGCCTTAATTTCCCATTCTATTAGTTGCTATTTTCATTGAACGTACAATCAAGCAACTTTTTCCATTTTGAATTTGAACAAGCATATATGCATCTCTTAGCCAACTTTATCTTATATATGCTACCTAATAAAACGTCCATAGAGTTTTAATTCCTTTCTTTTAAATTACAAAAAAAATTATAAATTTCAATTGGGTAACACACACACACATGATATGCCCATCATCCAAATGCGAAAAGGTTGCATGATACAATAATAAAAATCTTTAACAAAAGGAAATAACAAAAAAACAAAAAAAGCCTGAGGACAATCTTGATTGTCCTGGGCTATCTAACTGAATTGGGTGATGATACATGCAGCCCGCTTCATGCTGTCCGGTCAACAGTAGAGAGCCCAACTCATTGCTTCATTTCATGGATTCTATAACTTTCACTTGTCGGGATCTTAACCCAACGTTTTGTCAACCGATCAAATTTCATTCTTAATTGTTTGTATTGGCCCATGGGTATCTTACTGAATTAGATGCTACTATTATAGCCCAGTTGATGCTATATATATATATATATATACAATGGATAGATACAAATCCCAACTCATTACTTCAGACTACCAAATAGTTTGAGCTTTGAACGATTTAAGTAACCTATCATTACCCTTTTGTTGCTATCCAATGGATGGAATAGAAAGCCCAATTACTTATTGATTCTGAATTGAGAAATACTCCGGATTAAATGGTTTCAACTTACCTTATTGACTTAAAGTAGACTATATTATTAGTAAAAGTTACTAAGTACGAATAGTGGAAAGACAAATAATTAGGAGTAACATACTAAGCGAGCCACTAGCTATTTACAGCTAGCAATTTATTAGGTTGCTTCTTTCACCAACTATGGCGTGAGGGGTGTCAATCACGTGCTAATTTATATCGACTTAAACTTTGTGATAGAAGTTAGTTCCCTATTAGGTTAACCAACAGGAATATATTCATACATATACATTATTTGTAACACAGAGTGAGTGTATGTTTTTCGATATAACATGACCAATTAAGTTCGCAAACCCACACGTATGAGACACTTATATATATATATATATATATATATATATATATATTATTTGTTCTAATATGTTTTGATTTTTTAGTTAAACAATAGTATAATAAACTTTAAAATACAAATTATGTAATTATCAAATACTTTTGTTATAAATTATAATATTATAATACTCCATCCGTTCCACAATATCTGTCATTCAGAAATTTGTGTTCATCAATTTTTTGACTTAAAATTATAAATTTATATTTTTAATTATAAAAACAAAAAATTGTATGAAATTTCTTATGATTATAATTTTGTCATATATATATTAATATTAATAATAATAATAAAATTTAGTCAAATTTGACTAGAAAATTTTCATAAATAACAGTTAATTGGGAACGGAGAGAGTAATTATATCAACATAAACAAATTAATTAACACTAATTTTAAAGTTTAATATACTAAAATTTTTATTAAAAAATTAAAATGTACCTCAAATATATGTTGAAATAGATGATAATATATATACATGCAGCTGCTAGTATTGACTTGATGAGTTTTAAAGGCAGTGCTAGTACAATCCAGTTACTTGCCTCAACATATCTCTCGACGCTTAGGTGGGGGCTTAGGCTGTTCGTATATGAGTCCGTCAATTAAGTGGTTGAATGACTACGTCGGTCTCATCTGTCTGGTCTGCGCCATGTTGCCTACTCGTATAAGTTGTGGTTGATCCATGTCTACAACTATGCAGCTCATCGTGTCATAAATACTACTCTCTGTATGTATGTGTGGAAAAGAGAAAAATAAGCTATAGTTTATTATTGTAATCATACTCAATCATTATATAACTTTTATAATCATATTAAAATTAATATGTAATGCCTTTGAAAATGTATTAATATTACTTGGTTATAGAACTATTTAATACACCACCAAAAGATGGAAAAAATTATATACACTCTTTATTGACACTTTTTCAATTTAAATCACTTAAATTTCTTAAATACATTATAAATTCATAAATATAAAATTAATGGCTAACATCTAGACAAATCAAGTATAAATCATTTTCCCTAATCCTTATATACTCCCTCGTACAAAAGGATGTCCAAATTTACTCTTTGCGTATTATTTAATTCAATAAAAATTATGGAATAAAATTATAATTGATGAATTGAAGATTAATTAATATTACGAAAACATCAAAATTATTTGGAATATTTAATATGTAAAAGAATCTCACATTTGTGTGTCGGTTTCATTCAGAATGAATGTAGTATAACACAAAGTATATATATTTGGAATTTGCTTAGCACTAGCTAGCTGTTAGGGAGTAACTTTTATCCACACATAATTAGTAATGCGACAAAACGTTGATTGTGGCATTAGTAAATGCGATAGATGAATACGACTTAGAAATGTCTGCTAAGTTACGTACGTACCAAGAGAAGAGGTGAACAACAAGGCAATGACAAACTCATAACGTGTGTAAGTATGTATGTATGTATGTATGTATGTATGTATGTAGTATGTATGTATGTAACAGATTCTCGATATATATTAATTAATTGCACGCTCTTGTAACACTCCATATTGACAGACACCTCTCACGTACGATATCTAAGAAGAAAGTATATACTTAGGAGTTAATTGCTGTATGCAAAAGTAGACGATTTCATGAAAATGAATAAATAAATATCTTTCATGGATCCATTGCAAATTAAAGAAAAGTATATACATGCATATACTGGAGTAGTATTTATTTATTCGTGAGAAAAGGGATATATATATATATATATATATATATATATATATATATGCTTCACATGCATGCTTATGTACGTAGTCCCACATTATCCCGCTATTGTCGCTACAAACAACTTTCAGATCGACCACAAGCTTATATGTTTGAACTATATATAATAGGATTTGGGTGAATTTGAATCTATTAGACTTGAACGATGACATTGACGATATAACTTAAAAATTATGTAGTTATGACCATGGATCCTGTTAATTACTGTATGAAATAAGTGGACATGAAGGTGTTGGTGGTACGGTATCCAACTGCTGATTGATGTTTTTTAAAAATTAAATTTTACAGCTACGAATTTTTCATCAAATTAAATATACTTAGTAGCTGAACGTACTGAAAAAATTACAAGTAAAACTTTTGAAAGAGCTAGCTAGGAAGAATAATTTACTTATATTTTACTTGACGTTAACTGCTAACTAGGTGTTGGATAGCAATATGTAGGATTAGGTCTATGTATAATTACCCCAGTGATTATAGACACAATTCTGATATTGTCCACATATGATAGCTTCCTTAACTATTACTAAGTGTTACGTTGATATGTTACGATTTTTATTCATATCAACATAGAGTCTTGGTAGTCGTGATCTAAGGAGCATATTATATCAAAGACTCTCATCATATATAATGGATTCACGCATCAATATATAAGTACATTGATTTATACAGTTTAAAGCTTACCTATTACACTAATTTTCTAAAATGTTACTTATTTTTACACCAGAGAGTCCACCGGCAGTACCCCACCCCTCTTCAGTGTGATTTTTCCTTGTTTATAGGTTTAATTCTAGACATCGTTGATGTGATCACCGATTGACGAAACGAGACTTAAACATTGGTGCTAGACCTCTTCATTGTGATTTTTCCTTGTTTACATGTTTAACTCTAGACATCGTTGTCGTGATCACCAATTGACAAAACGAGACTTGAACACTGACACTAGAAGGAGGGTTTGGTGTCATAACTCTATGATCAGTCTTTGATTTTTCAATTCCAACAACGATTTTTGGCAAAGATGTCTCAAACCTAACGTACCTCTAACGCGGCTTCCCATTAGGCAAACCCTAATGTTGAATCAATCTACGCAACAAGATCAATGAAAGTCAATCTAACACCGATCTACTTGAGAAACTTTGCACGGATCGTGCAAAAAAAAAATTCAAGAAGAGAATGACCAACTAGATGCTCTTATTGAGTAGGCTAAAGTCATCAATGAACATATTAAACTGATACTATGGAGGTTAATGACTCGGACGAAGAGATTTCTTGTCCGACGACTAAAAAGAATGACAAAGAAAAGGAAAAGGAAACAAGTAAAACTCTCAAGTACAACGCATCAAGTATGCATGGTGACTTGGAGAAGGAAGAGCTCTGTCTTAGGCTCCTCCGCAATGCAAAGGAGAAAGTTGGCCTCCAAAAAAAAGGTGAATGAGATGGAGAAGAAAGATCAAGGTCAACTCGATCGCTTAGTAGTGATCGAAAAACATTTGAATATCACTTCGACCCATCACGTCTCAGTCGGGTCTTCCCCATTCATTGAGGCAATAGCTACAGTGTCTCTGGAACGTAATCGACGAATTCCATATATTGACTCATACGATGGGACCTCCGACTCATATGACCAAATCAGGAACTATGAGTCAACTATGCTGGCATTTGGTCACTTTGAAGAAATTCTCTGCCAATTGTTTACAACGTCCCTTACAAAGGCAACAAAGAAGTGGATTTTGGTCCTGAAACTGGGTAACATCAACAGCTTTAAGAAACTGTCTCTGTAGTTCTTATCCAAATTCAGAAGCAGTAGGACAACAAAGAAACATACTTCTTCTTTGATGAATGTCTGACATAAACAAGGAGAGTCTTTCAAGACCTACCTAGCTCGTTACCAAAAAGCCACAGTTGAGGTAGCCTTGTTAGATCACAACCAAGCTATGGGGTTCCTTCACTCCGGTTTGGACAAAGGACGATCTAGGAAACTCTTCACAGACTTCATCGAGAACCCTCCTCTAGATCTAGAGGAAATGTACGAGAGGATCACCCGTCAGATCGAGGTAGAAGAATACTTAGGGTATGCCTAGGATGACTCCAGACCATGTTGGACAACAAAAAACTGATGATAAGGATAAATGACAAGGAAATTGAGGCTTGGATCAATCGGGCCAAGTGGGTAAAAGCGTTCCCAAAAAATCGAAGTGCGAATACACCCCTTTAAACACCGACCGATAAAAAATTATGAAAGAGCTCAAAATGATCGAGGGTTACAAAAAACTCTCACGCTAGATAATTCCTAATAACAAAAAGAACAAGAATAAGTATTGTGCATGTTACGAGGATAAAGGGCACATTAGAGAGGAGTGTTACTACCTCAAGAACATTATTGAGGACAAAATTCAAGTAGGCGAGTTATGTCAGTTTGTCTCGGCTTGTGACGATGAGCAAGAGAATCCACCACCGCAACAAGCTATCCAAGGTCGGATCAACACCATTCATAATGGTCCTCCTCAGATCGAAATGTCAAAAAAATAGCACAAGAGATACTCGCATGCTGTATACTCGATCTCCGAAACGAAGAACAAACAATCAGGCCCAACCCCTACAATTTCCTTTATAGATGATAACTATGAGAAGGTACTATTCTTGCACAATGACGCTTTAGTTGTGTGGCAATGGTAGAGGAATATGAGATCTGCACTATCTTAGTGGATAATGACAACTCTATCGATGTAATGTACAACTCAACATTATAGTAGATGGACCTAAAAGGGAAATAGATGCACTCGTGTGATGATGAGCCAATCATTGGCTTTGGGGGGCACCAAGTTCCAGTAGTGAGAATAATTGTTCTACCTGCTACATTTGGGGTGCAACCCAACCAGAAGACGGTCATAGTTCAATGCCACGTAGTCAAGTTCCATTCACAATACAACAACATTGTTGGTCGTATGAACTTGACTGCGTTGAAAGTGGTGACATTCATTCCCCATTTGAAAATGATGTTTCCTTATGATAACAGGTTAATAAGAGAATCCAATGGAGATCAGTCTTTCTCCAAAAAAGCTTACTTCAACACCCTCGGCCACGCTAAGGGAAAAGGTTCGATAAAACAAACTTTGCCATCTGAACCCCTATAACAACGGGCTGAGCCAATAGAGAAGAGCAAAGTGATTAAATTATTCCCTGAAAACCCTGAGAAGATGGTAAAAATTGGGGCCTGGATGGATCTCCAAACTTGGTAATCCATAATCAAATCTTGCGCGAGTATTCAGCTATCTTTGTTAGGGGCCTGAAGACATGTCTGGAATCGATCCTGAAGTGGTTTCACACAAACTTAACATCAATCCTAGAGTATAAGCCAGTGATTTAGAAACGGTGAAATTTTTTTCCAGAGCAACAGCAGGCCATGAACATTGAGGTCCAAAAAACTTCTTGATGGATGCATAATTTATGAGATTAACTACTCAACTTGGTTGGCTAACATCGTAATTGTGAAAAAGGCAAATGGGAAATAACGAATTTGCATAAACTACATAGACCTCAATAAAGCCTACCCCAAGGACAGTTATCTGTTGCCCAACATCAATCAACTGCTTGATGACATTAGTGGGCACGAACTGCTAGTCTCCTAGATGCATTCTCGGGGTATAAACAAATCCTCATGCACCCCGCAAACGCACTGGTAACTTCCTTCACCACACACAGAGGTACCTATGCATACAGGATGATGACATTTGGAATAAAAAACGCAAGGCCAACTTATCAGTGACTAGTTGACAAAACATTTTGGGAACAAATTAGGCAAACATCGAAGTGTATGGAAATGACATAATCATCAAAAGTATCCAGATATGATCTAACATGTCTAACCTAAGGGAATGTTTTGATAATCTCTGTGAATACAACATGAAGTTCACCCTAGCAAATGCACCTTTGGGGTTAAAGCAAGATATTTTTTCAGATATCTAATCTCATGCCGAGGCATTGAGGCTAACACGGAAAAAATCAAGATAATACTTGACATGCCGCCTCCAAAGACAATCGTCACAAATTGAATTATAATCAAATTGCTTTGGGGCGTTTACCAATGTCAATAATTGACGATTACACAACTCGAACAATTTTGAATTTACCTGAAATAAAAAATGCTTGATTCAAGAGAAATTTCCAATTAATATGACTCCATTTCGGATAAAGAACGAGATAGTTCCAATAATTATATCTAGATCAATGCATATCTGTTCAAATTTCAATCAATTAATTAATAATTAAATTAAGCAGAAACATAAAAAAAATAAAGTAACTTCTTTTTTTCTGCAACGAGAGAAGTACAACACCTCATTGGCATATTAGAAGCTCTCAAGCGTTTCATGTCGAAAGGTGCAGAAAAATCACACATTGAAGGGGGCAAATGACTTTAAATGGACACATGAGTGTCAGCAGGCTTTCGATGAGATCAAAGCTTACCTGATGACTTCTCTTATTCTGCCAATGCCTAAAACTAATAAAGACTTGTTCCTATACTTGGCAGTTGCACAATCAGAGTAGCTCTGGTCTGAGATGATGGTCTCTAAAGAGCGGTGTACTACATCAGTCACGTTCTGTGATATGCAAAAACTAGATATCTCGACTAGGAAAACCTTGCTTATGCTTTACTCATGGCCTCCAAAAAGCTAAAGCCATATTTCCAAGGTCAGACCATCCCGATACTGATAGACCAGCCTATAAGAAGAATCTTGCACAAGGCCGATACCTAGGGTAGACTTGCCGCATAGGCGATAAAATTGTCAAAATTTTACATTAGGTATGAGCCTCGAACAACAATCAAAAGGTAAGCCCTAGCTGATTTTGTTACAAAATATGGCTTTTCCAAGGAAGTTGTGGAGAAGTCCGACCTATATAATGGGCCAGTATAGAAATTATATGTTGATAACTCCTCGACTGAGACTAGATCGGGTGCAGGAGTCATATTAATCAGTACATAAGGTTTCACTATGAAATAAGCCTTGCAATTCGGTTTCTTGGCTACCAATAACTAGGCAGAGTATGAAGCACTGATTAGGGGTCTTAACCTAGCAAAATTCCTCGAAGCAGCTCACCTCCAAGTCTATAGTGACTCTCAGTTAATGGTTTAACAATGGATGGCGAATATGAGGCAAAAAAGCCATTTTTTTCAAATATTTACAAATGGTGAAATAGTTGGTCAAAAAATTTAGTTTCTTTCAACTACAGGCAATAGCTCGAGAAAACAACATTGAAGCTAATGCACTGGCTCGACTAGCATCGTCCAACATAGGCAAGTTCAAGACATGTTTATATCTGATGTTTGGAAGCACCAACAACTAGCAATCCAAATGTGATGGAAATTAACACAGACCCATCATGGATTGACCCAATCATGACCTACATTCGAGATGGTATCTTACCATCGGATCGAACAGAAGCTTAGAGGATAGTGGCATGGGTGGCCTATTTCTGCATATTGGATGGGGTGTTTTACGTACAAATGAGCATTAAGTTGTCAATTGTTGCGCTAACCTCATCTGAGACACAAACTGTTTCGTCTGAGGTACATGAAGACATATATAAAGATCCTGTGGGGGGGCAAGCAATTAGTGCACAAGATATTGCGAGTGGGCTACTATTGGTCGACCTTACAATAGGATGCCCTTAAGTTCGTTAAGAAGTGTGATGTTTGTCAAACACATAGCCCTGATCCAAGACTATCCCCGACCGAGTTATCTTCTATCCTGGGTTTAATTCCCTTCGCCATGTGGGGAATCGACCTTGTGGGACCACTCCCCATTGAAAGAAGTCAGTTGAAGTATATTGTGGTAGCGGTCGACTACATGATGAACTGCATTGAGGCAGAAGTTATCACGGCCCAAACTGCACGAGTCTGCTAGGAAATTTTTTAGAAAAACGTAATATTGAGGTTTGGCATCCCACACTTATTGATCTCAGATAACGGTATCCAGTTCATTGATCTAAAGTTTGAAAAATTCATTTACAAATTAGGATTTCACACAGAACCTCATCCATGGCACATCCACAAGCCAATGGACAATGTGAGGTGTCACAAAAGACAGTTTTCCAATGGTTGAAGAAGCGTTTGGGCAATGCCAAGGGAAATTGGCTCGATGAGCTTTATGTAGCCTTGTGGGCAAATCGAACGATATCCAAAAACTCCATTGGTGAAATGCCTTTCAAGCTAACTTATAGAGTAGAGGCGATGGTCCCAATCTAGGTGGTAATTCCCTTAGCCCTAAGGCAAAACTTTAACTTTGAAAGCATGGAGTCTGAGAGCACCTTGACCTCCTTCTTGAGGTTCAAGATATGGTCGTAGCTCGTATGACTCAGTACAAGGAAAAGGTGGCACAACATTACAACCAAAAAGTCCATCTGAGACAATTTCAAGTTGGAGATTGGGTGCTCAGGCAAACAGAAGTATCGAATCTAAGGAATACTGGAAAGTTCATACACAACCGGAAAGGCCAGTATGAAGTAATCGAAGTACTTGGCCCTACAACCTACAAACTCTGAGATAGACAAGGTCAAATGATTAAAAACACTTGACATGCTTTGCATCTTTGGAAATACTTTGCTTAAGTATCTAATTAGTTTGTCATTTCGTGTTATGTTTCTTATAGCACATGTTGTGCAAGGAATCCTATCTATCTAAGAATGGTGTTTACCTCTTGTTTTAATAAAGAATGGGTTTTTACCTCTTTGATTCCTTTGTTTTGTTTCAAGAATGGTATTTATCTCTTATACATTTCTAATTTTAGAAAGAATAGTTGTTACCACTTTGTTGTTATCATTAAGCCGAATCTAAGACAAGTTCTCACCTCTTATATTGTATTCAGATTCTTCCCGAGATATACTTTTGCCTAGACTTTACAACAACAACAAAATGGCAAACAAAGATAACAAAAATTCGTCATAAAGGTCTAACCACGACCTTAAATACAATGTACAATATGTTTAACACAAAAAATAAAAACAAAAAAACAAGAGGAGTTCAACACAAAAATAAAGAAGTGAAGCTGGAGTTGTGTCAAACTCGCTCTGTCTACTCCTCGTCTTCGTCAGACATTTCCATGTCTTCGGAATACACGCCTTTCTTCTTGACTCGAGCAATACAAGTGTCATAAACTCACTCGTATGAATCCACACATTGTTCTTTGAGCTTGGCGATGGTACATGTTTGTGTTTCGTGTTTTGCTTTTTTGGTGAATTAATAAGAAGCGAGAGGAACTAACTTAAACTGTGAAAGGCCACCTAACCCTACCAACAATCCAATTTGTGGTCATACAACTATTTACCATGTATTAATTATCGGTCATGTGATATATGGATGTACGTTGTTGGCACCATAATTTAATTTACTCCCAATATATTAGCTAGCTAGCTACTTTGACCTACATACATACTCATACGTACGGAGTATATATATTACTCACACACAACTGAACAAGTTCATGCAAGATATATATGATCGACAGAAAAAATGTACATATATGGTCCATGAATAAGTGCACGAACAGATTCTGGACCGAAATAAATTGTGCGTAAATACATGTCACCAGAGTTAACCAACAGAATAAAACAAGCAATCAACAATGTCTAATGGCATATATAGAGTTCCAAATTCAACTGATATTAATGAAGTTAGATTATCACTAATTCAGTAAAAACATTATACGGAGTATCATATATGATTATCTTTTCCGTCGAATACAACTTTTCATCCCCCCCCCCCCCCCCCCCCCCACACACACATATCAGAGTTTTCAAAATTTCCATCAAAAGCCACTTGGGTCTTATTATATCCCCACCTTCATGAAGGCTGCCTAAAATCAAAATTTGTCTAAATTGATGTGCCAGGTTGCGTTGAACACTGGGATATTCATTACTTAATTTAAGAAACTAAATACCCAGCCTAACAGGGAGGTCATTAAATTTGAAAGGTATAAGCCCATTAATAATAAATATCAAAGCCACAATCAAACAAAAGTTAATAGCTTGTAAAAGCTGGTCAAGTTTGAATTAAGCTGCATCCATCACCGACCTGTTTCAATTAAGATAGAGCTACCCCATCAGACTTAGTGACTAATATTTTGTCATTAATTTCTAGCATAAAATGTTTGTTGGTTAACATGCCACTGGCTATAACGTCTTTTTTAATTGTTGCTCGCAAACACGGACTGACTTACAACCAAAGCTACTAATTGATTAATTAGTTTATAGCTGGGAGGGAAATATTTATAAAATAATTTTTTTTTCTCACCTCCCTTAACTCTCCGCAACACCACCAATATATATATATATATATATACTAATAACGGAAAACTTTTAAATAGGTAATTCTTGGAACTTACTAACTCTCGTGGGCGGAGAATGGCCTATTGGTCGGGCCGTCGGGATATGAATGCTTTAATCTCTGATAAAATTAAGTTGATCTCCGGGGTACGTGAAATCTTTTTTGTTTCAAGGCTTCAACTAATATTAAATCTAATGAATATTTAATTAATGGATTTCAAGTTTTGCCAGATTGTCAGTATATAATATGATAGCGAAAGTGTATACGGAGTAATTCACAGACGAGTATTCAATATGATGAGATGGGTACAAAACCCATTAATGCTACATGAACTTCTCATATTAAACGTAATAACTTCCTCACCAATTTGTATGTATCCATGCATAATTTATCTTGTATTATATATATTAAAAAAATTAACAAATATCTATTTTTTAATATTTTAATAAATAAAATCTAAAATTCTATTTGGAAGAAAGAAACCCTTAATGAGTTAAAATAAACGATAATACATAATAAAGTACAGAGAAGCCGAACTCCTAGTTTAGGGATAAATATACGGACTCACTGATCCGGACAGGATAAGTTTTTAAAAAGACTAACATTGACTAGTTTGGTCCTGAATCGGTCCTGACGTTAATCAGGCAAATCCAATCCAGTTTTAAATCAATAAAAAGTAGATTATTTAGGATTTCAGGTTAGACTACTCTTGGACTAGGTCAGTCCTAAGTCAATCTCAGTCCACTTTTATTTTATATATAAATTAAACTTTTAAAAAATAAAATATTAAAATCTAGTGAACAAATTTTTATAATTATAATTATGACAAACTAATTCTTTATACAAATTTTAAATTAAAAAACAATGTAGAAGAACTATAAAATTATTTCATTCACATAAAATTTTCAAAATTAAAGGAAACTTAAAATATATTTAAATTATTGAGTAAGAATAAAGAAACAAACAATAAATTATGAGTCTATTATATGAAAAAATTAGCAAACGCGTAATAATTACATTAGTATTTATATTTAAATTTATTGATAAATAATTATTGTTTTTACTATTTAACTTTGAGCCTAATCTTCAATTTCAAATTTATCTTCAACTTTTGATATTTTCGATACTTTAGAGATTCTTGAATAGAACCTTGACCTGCTTCAAGTTGTTTGTCTTCGACCTCAGACTTATCTGTAGTATCTTCTAAAATTGATCATATCTTGCACTTTTTTTTTTGTGTCACAAGATAATATTTATAATATATAAATATATGCGTACTTCAAGTGATTCGGGATAACATGTTTGAAGCAATCATATGCATATTAATAGTTCATGTTTGATAAGATTATATGTATAAATAATAAATTTTTCTTATGAAATTTGTCTCGGTCCTATCCGATCAAGATCCTAGTTCAGTTTTGGTGCGGTCTTGGTTTTGGACCGATCTTTATATAAATCCATCCAGACCATTTTTTCAACTTAATATTACGAACTATTACGATTGTATGGACCGGATCTAAACTGGATCGATCTTTTACTGAACCAATCTTTTTTAGCTTGATCTCAAGTCCGTCTTAATCCGGGACCTCAATCCGGACTACGGTCCAAGTGTTTTTGTTCATCCCTACCTAATTGTCAGCCAAAGCTATGATGGACTTTGCTATGACCAACTTTTATATACTCCCTCCTTTATAAAAAAATACTTTCTTTTACGATGTTTGACTTTTGTACTTATTTTTAGATGAGATTTAATATATATTAGATATTTTATTTTTTTAAAATAAAAATTAAAAATATTTCAAAAGAAGATTAGTATGATATAAAATTAAATTATAAAAAAATATTTATAGTTTACTAATTTTTATTTAAAATAAGTAAAAAAATGTCAAAACGTCATATATATAATGGAAATGATGGAGTATATATCTCTCCTCTCTTTCTATATTGTATATATATATTCCCCACGTTTCGAAATTTGATAAAAACATAAATACTGTAAAGTTCTTTAATTTTTTAAAAGTCAAGAAAACCAAAATATTCAAGTCTTTTTCCCGTTCCGTTTTTACTTTTTAGAATCTCAAAGAATAACTTATAAATATAAATTTCTCTTTTCCTAAGTGCATATCTTAAAAATGATTTTGGAAAGAAACAAAATGATAAATTTATATTTCTTATAGCTTAGACATAATATACTATTAATTTGAGTGGATAATTATTTTTTTCATTAATAAAGTCAGGCAAGTTACACACTATACAATCATCACTAATCTATTATATATTTAAAAGCATAAAAAAAAATTTCTCCTCATGATTGCACACTTTTTCTTTCTAATACCCTCTTTTAATTCTTTTTATTGCATTAAAAAATTTTCCAAATTTGTTTTTACTTTTTATGTATTCCTATTCCTACGTCTAATAGTAATTATAAAGTCGATGTATACATATTAATTTCGATATGCAATCCTTCACTTTTTGTAAGATTTACAGTATAGAATTAATTGCAGTGGATCTATAGCTAGAACATCTCCAAAGCACTAACAAAAAACGTAATAGATGTATTTTCGTTTCGTTTTGTTGTTGTTTTTTTTTTTTGGTATATTATTTAATTTAGTTTAACTTTTATATTTGTTTTTTTTTTTTACTTTTTCTAATATTTATATTGTGCCTTTTATGTATATTTTATATTTTGTTGCTTTAATAGTGGATCGTACCATATTGTTTGGTTTTATGATTTGAGCTATTTTTGTATATTTGTTATATTTTTTGAATTACTAACATTTATTATTGTTATTTCGTTGTAATTGTTATAATCAATATCTTCAATTATAATTAGTTAAATTTATGATTTGCTTGATTAGGTGGGACTAGTTTAATAATTATCTGTTGAATTTTGTTATGTATTTATTATATTTTCTTTTAATTAATAAATGTTAAGATTTACTATTTTTTTTTAATTTTCTAAGTATTGTAGCTTTTAATATGCTTTAAAAACGTACTCTCTAACGATGATAATTGTATCAAAAAATATATATTTTACTTTTGTATGGTCTCTCTAATTGTGTATTTGGATGTAGCAATACATTTACAAATTTATAATTCACTTAATATTTATAATAAAAAAAAAGTAAGTGTGAGAGAATATATTTCAATTAAAATTTGAACTAAAATTTATGTTAACTTTGCTTCAATTTAATTGAAATTTTAGTACCACTTAAAAAACAATATTATTGAATTATCTAAATATAGTGTTTGACATTATATTCATTGTAATTCCTACGAACTACGGAGTATATTTTATTGTCTTTTTTTCTTTTCAAATTTTGTTACTAATTATAAGTTCATTTTTTATATATGTTAATTTTATACCGCAACATATTATCCAATGTTAATTAATTAATTTGTTCCACTTAAATAATTTTATCTACTATTTATGTTTTTCTTATTTGATTTGTTCTTTTTTTTTTTTTTGCTTTCGTACTTATAAGAAAGGAGAAAATAAAATTCAAATACTCTACGTAGATTAACAAGAGACATGCATTGTAAGCTAAAAACCTATTCCATGATTAAAATAATTACAACATATAATTCACATGGTTCTGCATTACTTAATTTATAATTTAACTTCTTTTGACTATTGTAAAATACTATTTATTTGTTTCATTAATCAATTTATTATTGCTCTTTCCATTTTGAAAAAAGTCATTATTGAATTTTTGGCATATATTAAGGTTATATTTTTTATTGAGCAATAAAATTTTTCCATAAACAAATGTAATTTTCTATCTTACTGTAAAATTTAAGTTAATTGATGTAAATTTGATATTAAATGATAATTAAATTGACAATATATTTTAAAATAAAGAAAATATTAAATTATATTTATTAATAAAAAAAACTATTTGCACGAGTTTCAAAATAGTTGTTATTAAGTAAATATACCAAGAAAAAGAGATAAATCAAGTAATTATGGAAAGGATGACTATTCAACAGTCCCCGCACTAATGTCACCCTGTCACCGCTCACCGCTCACCGCTCACCGCTCACCGCTATGGCATCGATGCGCGCTGTTCATTAACGTGAAATAAATTATTGACATCTTAGGCGCTGTTATACAGATCTGCCCTAGATCTTGTGTATTATTTTATGAAGATAGTAATAGTACAATAGGTCAAAACATGCATGTTTCAGTGCTTATAATGGCATTCGAGAAAGAAAAAAAAAGAACGTTATACAGAAAGTGATAAAGTAAAAAAAAGCATTTAATATATAGACCCGCACACATGTACATCACAGTGTTGAGGAAGAAGAATTCGCAGAGGATGAGAATGTAAAACCTTAATTTAATTGTCCACCCATGCATATATATATATATATATATATATATAGAGTCACTTATTAACTTAATTTTTATCCATTGCCTTGATTTGGTTGGATAAAACTTACATGGCATTATAAGTTACGTTTGCAGCCGGACAATTAATAACACTCGGGAGCTACATCATACACATACAGCAAATATTACATATACATATACATATATATATATATATATGTATGTATGTATGTATATATGTAATATAAAAATAGAGAAGAAGAAGAAGATTAAGTTGGTAAATTTGTGGTGGTGTAACCGGATGGATGGACTAGCTTTGATTATTATTCTTCCAAATATCCTCAAGTTCTCTGGCGAATTCTTTCTGTCTTCCAACAACAATGGTAATGTGATCTTTGTTGTCTATGATCTTGACGCGAGCACGACCAATTCTGGACTGCACATTGTAGCTACATTCGACGGGGATGAGTTCGTCGTTTCTGCCGTGAAATATGTTGACTGAGCATTTCAGATTGTTCTGGACGAAGTCCAAATAACCTTCCATTCTACTCGCCGTCCCGCATATGATATTGTGGAGGGTATGCCATGCCGCATTGTGTGTATGGCAGCAAAATCCTTCTATCAAATATGTCCTCAACCTATATATATTTATACATAAACCATAATTATTGAACATTCGAGGGAGCTGACGCTCAAATGAGAAAAATAGAAGTGGTACGCACATTGATAGGTATACATATATATATGATACAAGTCTCCATCATTCTATCTATCTATCTATCTACCTACCATGCGCGCAATTAAGTAACGGTGCATTGTTGAAAATTTGAACAACAAACAAACAAGAGCTAGCAAGCAATAATAGGATCGAGATTTAAAGTATCATTAATATATGACAGCTGCTGCTCCTGCTGCTGCTCCTGCTCCTGCTGCCATTTTCAACTAACAATATATCTCTCAACATGTGCCCTTTGGCCCCTACCTTGATATGGATACGAAATCGCACTATTTATATTTTTACTTTCTTAAGTATATTTTTTTATTATCCGAGGATCGAGCTGATGGATAATTAGTAACTTAGTAAGTGGTACTGTAATGTCATTAATTATATATATGTACTCCGTATATTATACATGCAAATCGACAAATATATATATATGCGACTGCTAACATTGTACAGTAAGTTTGAAGGCATGCCATGACAAGTAAATGATATACAGTAAGGTTTTGTTTGTGGACGGAAAATAATACTCCGTACTCCGTGTTAATATTGCAATGCATCATATATATTGACATTAAATATATATAGGCAGTAGTTTTGTAGAATTTTGCTAAGTTTGATGGTTAGACGAGGCCCTTTGGTGCATCAAGTGAAGTCATAGAGTAGATTATTCATATTTATATTATGGTCCATTGATGTTGGGAAAACTGTCATCATCAAGTCCATATATATACCTAAAGTAGAATTATCTTTGCTTATTCTACCAAATGGAAATAATATATATATATATATAACCAATTGAGTTCATTCCTCCATCATCTAGTTTGGTACCATTCGATGCCCATAAATATATATGAATCTAATCAATTTTTTGTTCCATTATCTGTCTACGTCAACTTAGCTGCATGCTTTTCTCTACCACAGATGTATATCGGTGGTTGTTATTTGGAGCATATTATACGAATTGAGTATTTTCATTACTCTCCCCTTTCATAAAAAAAAAATAACATTTAAATTTTGATCATTATTAATTTTATATTTTTAATTAATAATTAAATATACAAATCATAAATTTTTTTTTATGAATCTTTGAATTATGACGATACGTATAAATTTGTAATTGAAAGTTTATTAATTTATTACAAAATAACAAAAAAATATTTCAAATATATATATATATATATATATATAAAAGTTAATTTGATGAAGTAATAAATAATTAACTAATTTGGAACTAACTTGATTATACAAGATCCATCGATGTGACGGAGGATAAAAAAGGCAGATGGATAGTGGGGCGGAAGACTAGCTAGTTGACCCATCTAAAAATTGCTAAGGGTATATCATCATATATCAATCATTTGTAATTTGTCTCACCATGTTACGAAGAAAATAAATTTTTGCACAGCAGAAACTCACAAAAATATATAAAAAAAAATTAATTAATCTTATTGATTAAAGAAAAAAAAAAGAATAATAAATTTATCTGTATATCAAATTTTAATTAATTTATAATTTTTTCTTCTCAAATTATTTGTGTGCATAGATAATTCCGAACAAACCATCCTATCTATACTTATTTTCTAACCCCCACCTTCTTTGTAATCAATTAATAAAACTTCTTTCCTCAAACTAATAATTAATTCTTGTCGATCCAACAATTAATAAATTTTATAATATTCTTATTGTTTTTCATTATTTTGATTTTGACTATATTGATTATATATATTGTTTAATTTAAAGCAGTTTGAAAATATAATTTAATTACGAACTTAATTCCCGTGATACGATATACGATTTGATCGAAAAGCTAGAATCGAAGAATCTGATTTTAGACAACGTCATAAATTAAGGCTGGAATTAGGCACTTGAAAAACGTACACCAGAGATAAGCATAATTAAGTAGCTTGTACACACACACACACACACATATATATATATATATATATATATAATATGTTTTGAAGATGGAAAGTAGTTAAGAAAAAGGAATCTAAAAAGTAAAGTAGAGTAATAGTTAGGAACGACTATATATGAATGAGACCGAAGAATTAGATTACCTACGGTCAGTGTTAGGCAAATATATATATATATATATATATGTTAAATATTCGAACAATTAATTAATAGTAACAAACAAGTTTTTTTCGATTAATGTAAAAGTGGAGATGGATGGACATGGGTTTTAAATTAATAAATGAATGGGGAATGAATATATATATTTTTTTTTTATTATTTTGTGTGTGTGTGTGTGTGTGTGTAATAGTTAGAGGTGGATGGAGGTCGAAAGCTAGGAAATGAATAATAATGTAGGTAGCTAGGTAGGAGATGGAGTTGTAATTAATACATATAAAGATAGACAGATATGTACCTGTTTCTGGTGAGGAGTTTGGTGAGAAAATCCCAAATTCTGTGATTCTTGCAGATGAGAAGACAAATGGTGCGGCTAATGTGCTCATACCAGCAAGCCATTGACGCCCCAAACGCTATCACTGGCCACACCCGCCTTGGTGCCACCCTCCTCATCACATACTGTGTTGCTTGCTCTCCCTTCGGTGCCGGAAAATATGGCTACGTATACATACATACATACATACATACGTATATCCAAATTAATTTCATTAATATATGTATTGTGGATGGCCGGATCGAGATATAAAAAAAGACTCGGTGCGTGCGTACGTATATAAAATAATTAAATAAGAGGTACTAGGTGGTAGACTTACTGGTGCTAGCAAGGTGAGGGACTTGATAGAGGCAGGGTGTTTAACGGCGAGAGCAAGAGCGAGAATGCAGCCCAAAGAATGTGCTACTATATGAAAGGACTTGACTCTGTTTGGCTGGAGAACACTTGTCTCTATCATCTCTATATGCTCCCTTATGGTGTACAATGACTCATTTGGCTTTGGACTCCTCCCAAATCCCAACAGATCAAACGCGAATAGCCTATATCTTGTTTTTGCATATTTTGACAAGTTTGGGAACAATGTTTCTGTCCAAAATGCCGACGACGATATGAATCCGTGAATGAATATCACATCTTCTTCCACATGATCTGTATAGTATATACGTACATTATTCATTATATATATTTTTAGCCAAGAATTGAAGAAGAATGTATTAATTAATACTCCATATAAGTAAATGAATTTATAATAATAATAATAATAATAATAATAATAATAATGAGAAAGAAAGAAAATTAGTCGCTAATTAATGAATGAATTAGTTACCTATAGGTCCTTCAGCTTTGTAATAGAGAGCGTCTTTGGTAGAAGAGGACCAAGAATTGCAAGTATGACAATCACAATCAGACCATCTCGGGATGGGATGTGATTGTTGACCGCGACCGCCGCCGCCGCCACCTCCAATCTTACCTTGTAGCATTTCGATAATGGTGGAGTTGATGGTGAATGTGGATGACCGGCCTCCTCCTCCGCCTCCACCGCCGCCGCGTTTCTTGATCAATTTATTGGTGGTCTGATCTGCAGCTGGGGAGGATGGCGAGGAAGAAGAAGAAGAAGCATTGAGGTTGATTTTGTCGATGAGTTTAAGGGAGCGATTGAGGGTGGTTTTGGAGACGACCTCAGACATTAAGGAAGAGCGAGTGTAGAGAGTGTCGGAGATCTCTTCGAGCTGGAGTTTTGTAGAAGAAGAAGAAGTGAGCTGACAAACAATCTTCTTGGAGTAGTATTCTCGTGTTCCTTCACCTTGTAGTTCGGAGAGTAATATGTTGGCTCCGCCGTTGCTGATGGCTTCTTTTGCTGAGGAGGAGCAGTAACAAGGCTTCCATTCTGCTTCAACTACGAAATCCACCACTTTGTACACGTAACATAGAAGGAAATCTACAATGTCTAGCACTGAGAACACTATAAAGCTCACCAACTCGTTTATCAAGTTCCCTGCCGCCGCTCCCACTATCATTAACATCTTCTTCCTCCATTGCATATTCCCCAAATTACCCATATCCATCTATGTATATATTCTCAATTCCTCACTCAGTAAACAAATTAACAAAAAAATATCAAGTCCCCGGCCCGGCCAGCACGACCACGATCTAATTTACCCAAGCAAGAATCAATTAATTAATTAAGGGCGACTAATTAATTTAAATAAAGGGATATGATATATATAAAAACAAAAAGAGAATCGAGAATTAAGTGGAAAATGCTCTATCAATTCTTAGCTAGTGATGGATGGGGCGAGATTCACAAGGTACGTGGTGCTCATTTATGTGTGTGTGTGTGTGTGTATATATATATATATATATATCTGTTGCTACAAATTATATATATATATATTCCTACAGATATGTACGTAAGTTCCCACAACACATACAGCTAATGCCAGTATCCAACAATGTTACCATATATCATCGTCCTCCTATTTGTTCTCTTTCTCTTTAAGACACACATACAAAGAGAGCTATATATATATATATATTGAGGGAAGGAGGAAGCGAGGGAGCAGAAAACAAAAATATACTCCGATCCCCCTACTGTGACATGCAGTATACTTGATGAGTGAGTAGTAAGTACGTACCAGAAGATGATATTTGAATTTATAAAATAAAGCTAATGGAGAGTATTTAGCAAATTAAACGGCCGGAGGAGCTGAAGAGGAGGAGGAAGAAGAAGAAAAAGTTAATTATAAGTGGGAGGCCGGGGTGGGGTGGGGTGGGCTTGACTGAGTCTAAGCTAGTTTAAGTTTAATTTCTGGAAAAGTAAAGGACTGGGTCACGGAAACATATACTCCCTATAATTTATATATATATATATATACACACACACACCATACAGTATATATTAACCCACAAACATAACGAGCGTTGCATAAACTTAATTGGTGGCTCGCTCGCTCTTATTTGAAGAAAGCGTGTGACTTGTGCTTCTCTTTAAAATTATTTTTGAGTGTGCGAGTGAGTGAGAGGGAGAGAGAGAGAGAGAAAGAGATTGAATTCGTAGACGACGGGTAACAGATAAATGAATTCATTGTTTCATTAAAATCGTTTGCTGGCCAAGGAAAAATGGTAGGTGGTGGTTGTTAAGAATTACCTATATCTAGCCATAAATATACATACACACCCACTACATCTTACTACAACTTTTCTTTTCCTTTTTTTTTAATTTTATTTCCAGTATCCTGCATGCCACTCTGTATTACTAATATATTATACTGCTAATAAACACTTGTTGTGCGTTTATACGGCCTCCAGTATAGTAATCCATATATAATTACGTATATATTTAATTTAATTAATTAGATATAATAATAATAATATGTATATTTGCTTCAGTTACTTAAACTTGTAGTTACAAATGGTAGCCTAACTAACAACAATTAATGGTGTGCATGGTTTGTCAAAGGAAAAACGTATGGGAGGGAGGGGGAGAGAGAGAGAGAGAGAGAGGCCAACCTTCCGAACCTCCGTCTAGTATTAATTGCTCGTAGCCCACATCCCACATGACTCGCTTTGCCTTCTAGCCTGACAACTCCGACCCTCCTTCCCAACCCTCCTATTCCACATTACTTGATTAATAATTCCTCGTTTTTTATTAGTTTTTTCTTTTTTCAAAAAGTTTGATTCTCTTTTTTTTAATAGTTATTTTCATATTTCAAATAGAAACTAAAGATGTACAATTATAGAATAACATGCATAAATTTAATATTATTATATTTATTAATCATTCATTTTAGTCCGTATATTTTGAGGTGGAAAAACTACTAAAAAGAAAAACAAAGTGAGTACATTATTTTATTTTGTAAGAATAAATTTTTTCACACAAATTATTTTACAAGAGAAACTCACAAAAATAAAAATACAACAAGAAAATTGATTGAACTCATTAATTAAAGGAAAAAAGATGATAATAAAGTTGCTCAAATATTAAATTTATTTGTGAGTTTTTCTACAAATTCTTAGAAATGTATTAATATGTTTAAAGAATTTGAATCTTAGCATACTATCGAGGAGGAGTTAAAGAGGAGGAAGTGTATTGCCAATATTAATTAATACTATACTGCTCAAACTACCTTCTGAACAATCCATTTATTAATTAACACGCGCCTATATTTATTTCTTTTTAAGAATAGAATATGGACTCACCAATTCTATATCTAAGGTCTCGTACTTAAAACTACATACGTACAGAACCTGTATTTAATTAATTGACAGTCATCAAATTAATCCCGCACCACCACGCGCCCCCCGTCTCCTTTTTATTATTGTAGTTATTTTTTAATTTTGCATTCCTTGTTCTTATCTATTTGTTACACATATGATTTCAAAATAATGCCATATATATGTAATGTATACCATTTTTATTTTATACCTTTTTATTTATTTGTTATATAGACAACTCTATATAGCAATTAAGCATTCTTTATTTAATTAATAAATAAATAAATTTCTACCTTTCTTAATTTAAATTAATAAAATAAATAAGCTAATTTAAAATCCATCTAAATACAGTCCAGAAAACAATTTAGAACTCAAATTGAAAGTTTAATTCCAAAATATTCAATTTAGAATCAAATATGTGATCTCTTGTTTTTTCCTTTCCTTTTTTAGATTCTAATACATATTTTATTAATCAAATATCTGCCTTTTAGCTTATGTTACTTCCTTCATTTCATAAAAAAAGTTATATATTTGTATAATTTTTTTTATTTTATATTTTCTATAATTTATTATTATAATCTTTTCAACTTATCACTAATTGAATATTTATAATAAATTATATAAAAAAACATATTATTTAAATATTTAATTCTTAACCAATTAACGAAAGGTACATATAATATTGGTATACGTCAAAAACTCAAACAAACTTTTGTTTCCGGAACGTAGAAAGTAAAATTTGAAAAAGAAAATGTCACTTCTAGAATTCATTTCACGGGGCAATGCTACTAGGAAATACTATAATCCCAAAAATCTTCCGTTTCAGCATTCAACTTATACCATATGCTACTCCGTAGTATTTTAAAAAGAAAATGCCACTTCTAGAATTCAGTTCACGTGGCAATGGTACTAGGAAAAATAATGTAACGGAAAATCTTCATTTGTACGATTTGAAATAATTTGTTAATCGGGGTGTAAGACAGGAAAATTAAAGTAAAAAATAAATTTTATTTAACAAATAGTGCAGTTTTTCTTTCCATATCTTCTAAGTCTTCGGTTCTGTAATCATATTAAAAATGCCACTTCTAGAACTTATTTTTCACGGGGCAAATGGGCAATAGTAGTAGAAAAATAATCTTATGGGAAATCTTCATTTATATGATTTGAAATAATTAGGCAATGGGTAAATGAAAGAATATGAACTTTATTCAACAGATGGTGCCAATTTTCTTTCAATGAGTCTTCGATTTTGGGATGATATATTATCGGTAAACGTTAACCATATCTTCTTATAAATTAGTAGCAGCACTTTTCTTGTTTATTTTTTTATTTATGTATTTATATTTAAACTGTGTGATCCATTCGAAATCTATGTAAGGAGTTACTATCTCCCTTTACATTTATTTATTACAATTTGATTTTTTTCTAGTTAAATTGGCTAATTTTAAAATTCATAGTTTGATAAATATATTTATATTAAAAATTATAAAATTTGACTTTAATAAAATATTGCATATATTTTCTTATGATAGTACGTGGTTGTGAGATTTTATTTACTAAATATAAATTTTGATAATTAACTCTAAACGGAGAGAATAAAGCTTTTCCTTGAATCTGGTCCTCTATAACCTATCAGTAGAATGTTTATCATCAAATCAACAATACTTAAATAGCAATGGGAAACACAAGGTTCTTAGAATAATTAACTACACGATAACCATAAATTAAGGAAGGCATTAGTACCGTCTTTTGAGTAATTAATTGGATTGACTCGGGCGTACGTGAATTGTTTAGTTAGTGGAAAATATTCCATTCAAATGATTTAATATCTACTATTCCGTATCTTAATTATTTGGTCTTTCTTTAGCCTTTATGCTGCGTTAAACGAGAGAGAAATAAATAAATAAAAATTAAAAAGAATTAGCGAAATATAGTGGTGAGATGAGGAGAATGGGATAGAATCACAACAACGGAAAAAAAAAAAAAATAGATCATTCATCCTTCTTACTATACAATTAAATCATATATGTACCACCATCTCTTATAAGAATCATATACTTTAAATGTATCACCATCTTTCACAAGAATCATATACTTTAAAAATTATCTTGAATCAAATTTATTCTCCCTCTCATTTTATTCTCTCAATCCAAACACAATCTTAGGGTTGTTATGTTATCTTTAGAATTATAAATTTTTAGTAGAAAATATTGAAAAAAGACATATGTCAATTATAATAGAGTGGACATAATCGCAAGAAAATAAATAAAGAAACGTAAGATGAAATTATTTTTATAGCATCTAAAATTTTAATTCTATTAATTATGTAGCGCATTAATTTTCAATTTTGTACTGACCATATTTCTAATATCGTCTTTAAAAGGCGTGTAATATGTTTTCAATTAAAAAATTAGAGGTAGTTTAGTCGTGAAAACCTGTACTGTGAATTTATTTTGTTTTAATATGTACATAATTAATACAATAAATTACTTTAAAAATAGCTCTGTATTAAATTTTGTATTCCTTATATTATATAAGAGAGATAGCTGTATAAACGAATCAAATTCGAGCGAATACTAATGTACTCAGATTTTACTCTAATTAAATTTTTGATACTCTAATTCGAACTCGAGTAATAGACCGAATATTATTTTGATGCACAGATTCTATTTGAATCGAATCTGAACTACTCACAAACTACTCGCAAGTTTTTATATTTGATAAATTTTGCAAAATATAAGTTATATTTATATAAGTTTTCATATTTTATAACACCTTTTATATAGGTAATAATCATTTTACAAACATCACTCCTAAAATAATTTATACAACAATTATTATACTTAAATAAATTATTAAGATAAAATTAGCTTTAAAATTTTGATATATGTTATAATATTTTAATATAAAAAGATTAATAGAACTATTTACGAATATATTCGAGCGAGTACTTCAATGTTCAAATTCTACTTGTTTAACTTATTGAACTTTAAATAGAGTATCAAGTTTGATTTATTTTCGTATCGAACTCGAGTCAAGCCGACTAATTTTCAAATCGAGTTCGAACGAATTTCAAACCGTTTGGATTCTATTACGACCCGATATTTACTTGAATTTTGAATGCCATAATTATATTGGAGACTTGGAGTGTATCTTCTAGAATTAGAAGGGCTTTTTAGATAAAATAAAATATAATTAAGTAGTTTCTAAGTATAACAGTGAGATATTAATTAGCTCATGCCTCATGCAGAATATGATTATACGTATCTTTTTTCTTCGTTTTTCTTTTGGAGCCCGGCTGGTCCCACTCTGTCAATATATATTTACAGGTTATCGCATTTGTGATTTAATAAAATCATGACCCAATGGTGAAATTCGATATAACCTTACTTTGTATGAGTCGAGGATATTTAGTCACACACAAGTAAATTAACTTGATGCAGTTTCCTTTCAATGGTTGTTAGAGAAAAAGTTGTAAGCGTATGAACGTTGGACTAACTCAGCAGCTAATCAACATATAAACGCCGTTGACGTTTTCTATATCGTCACAACTTTGGTTAATACTACTTTGACGTGGTACGTTAGACACACTCATTCTTATGTCGTCTTAATTTGACCTTAATTATCATTTGAATGTAAATTTTGATTACGTATGCAAAGCTCGTATATACGTGATTATGACATTTTCATTAAGGCACACTTTAGTTAACCTCAACTAAGACCGTAATTTAAAATGAAATAATTTTTGTCCAGAAAAATCATTAAATAATACATGCACTTGATTCTTCTGCCATTAATTGTGCATAGCTAATTACTTTTTCTATTTTATAATAAGTGTCATTTTAAAGTTTTAATATTTTTCATAATAAGTGACACTTTACATGTTTCTATAAATTTATTAGTTATACTTTCTAAATTACTCTTAAATAAATTATTGTAGTAATTAAACAAAAACTCTCTCTCAATCTTTATTTACGTCACATTATGTCTGTTTGTATGATTTTAATAAAAAATAAAAATTTAACATAAATTTTAACTTCTTAATATTTGTATAAATAATTAAAATGTCACTTACTATACTATGAAACAAACGAAGTATTAAAAATACAACGGACGGAGTACACGATGTGTACAATAATTTGAAATTAAGTCAATAATACCTATAAATAGCGGCTTTGAATAGGTTTTCGTTTTCTTATTAAACATCAAATCAGATACAATAATGAAGTACACATTTGATGGATTTCGGTGGTAAATTAATCGAAAGCTTGTATTTGTCACATTTAAGGGCGAGGATGACAATAAGGAAATGAGATTTCTGTATATATATATA
>CM025780.1:61637720-61666576 GCA_014636745.2 Centella asiatica
AGGGCGAGGATGACAATAAGGAAATGAGATTTCTGTATATATATATATATATATATATATATATATATATATATATATATATATATATCCTTTTAAAAGCTTTGAAAATTTATTAAATTTTTAGTTTTATCTATTTTGTCTTTTGCATCCAGTAAAAATAATTATACATTTCAATATGTAGATATTTGCACAAAGGGATAAAACTTTCTTTTGTACAGGGAAACGATTCCCAAGATTTATATATTGGTTGGACTTGATTTCTCTCTATTCCATAATATTCCTACTCTCATTCAATGTGTTATATAAATTTTAATTGAATTTATTTTATCTAATTTTTATCATACACATACATAGAACATAAAAAAAATAAGAATTTGCAAAGTTTTATATAATTTAATTGTACAAAATATATAATATTATTGATTAAAAAATATCAAATTTCAACTATATATTTTTATATTATTAAATTATATAAAACTTAGTAAATTAACCCTCATTTTCCTTTTTATTCATCTGTATTGATCGCTGCCGCTAATTAAGCAACTCTTTCCTTTTTCTTAATTTTCACTTTTTATATCGCAAAGAATATTCTCGATTGCAGATGATCCCATCATGCACCATATATTAATTGGTGGATGGGATTAGGATTCTCTATGCACACACGTGTATATATATATCTATCATATATCTTTTAAAAAAGCTAAAGATTTTAGTTTTTCTATTTCAACAACTTATATATGAACATAAACAAACTCACAAGAAAAAATTACAAATTAATAAAAGTTTGACATGTGAACAATTTGATTATTTTCTTTTCTTCTTAATCAGTGGGGTCAATTAATTTTCTTTGTATTTGTTGGGCTTGAATTCGTAACAAGAGCTGGAACACTTGGATTCTCTAGCCAACGTCTGAAACCTGCACAAGAACAAACTTAGAGGGCTACGGGTGGGTCGACCCAATGCGTCTCTGGTGCAAGAGTGAGTAACTGGTGGAGGGTTCTAGCGAGATATAGAATTTAGAAAGAGAAAGTGTCTTTACCATTAAAGGTGTTGTGATTTGCTATTTATAGGAGGGAGCACATGTGCCTCGTATGTACTTGGGAATTCCTAAGATGGGTTGGTGGCAACAAGCACTACAGCGAGGTGATAGGTAAGGTAATTTATCCAAAAGGAGATGTCACATTTATGTCCCCTTCATACTGACCAATCCGGCTATGACACGTGAGGTGTTCCCTACGTGGGTTGTCACATCACTAACTTCTAAGATGTTGAAAGCCTTCAAGTTTGAAGGTGAGATTGGGACCGCGATGCTGAGTCTCATCATTTGCCCCCTACTCCGCTACATCGAGTACTTGGAGCTGTGGAGTACTCTAGTTCTCGCTCTTGTGGGAAGTCATTTCGTCAAGTATGTCGCCTTGGGCTCGTGCTATATTTGAGTTGTTGGAAGACAACTCCTAAGTCCTGTCATTTGCCCCCTTGAGTGGTTGGGCTCGCTGGCAAGGCGATTGCTCATGCTGATAACCACATGTGTCGATTAGGGAGTAACTGTCAAGTATGTCACTTGGAGTACGCAAGACGTGGGGGAGTTGGTGCAGCCGCCTTTAATGTTGCTATAAAAGTCATGCCTTTTTAATATGGTTCGTCTATGCGTGATTGATCTTAACCATTCATTTGAATTGAAGACTCTATAAAAGGGGGAAGGCTATAGTAACCCTTTTTCACTTTTACTTCCTTTAAACTAACGATCAAGATAAAAGAGATTGCAGTTGTTTGGCCAGAAAACTCCATACTTTCCAGCGAGCTTTACTACTACTTGCTTCAAAAGACTTACACAAATACGTCTTTCTTCTTGCACCCCTCTATTGTTTTCATTTATGGTGTTTATGTTATGTGTTCCTCTTCTTCTTTGCTTTTCTGGTTTTTCAAAGGACATTTTTCCTTTCTTCTACCATTAGGATTGTCATTCCATTGAGCCTATCCCTTTTATAGGTTTGTTGTACAAAATTTTTACAGCGGAGAGAGTATTGAAAACCTTGCTAGTAATTTTAGTGACTCAGTTAGGACTGTGAATCCCAATTCCCTTAGTCCTCCGACCGAACTCTAAAGTGGTTGAGTTGAGACTTACCAACCATGTAGGCCTATAAAGTGAAGTATTTGGGTGGAACAATTGTATGGGTATGACGTGGTGGAGTTAGTACTAGGAGATGATATCTTGGAAAGAGGTGATAATATCAAAACCATGAGCTCGACGTCGGACTCCCAGAATGACTATGAGGAGGTGTATGATGATGAGGAGATGAGCCTTGACTATGAGGAGGTGTATGATGACGAGGAGATGAGCCTGAGTCTTTCCTTGCCTAACCATGAGAAGAACCTAGGGCCGCTTTACCAATGGCAGAACTCTGCCATGTACGACAAACTTCTAGATACGAGTCTCGTAAGAGTGGTTCTCCCCACTGTTCTCACTCATGCATTTTTAGAATGGCGAATGGAGAGAGTTAGATGTAGTGGGGGTCGAGAAGATCTTGATCCCAAGGTAGAGTGTGAGGAGGAGGATGAAAGCAATAATGAGATTGAAGGAGGTGGAAGTTTTATAGCCAGGGACGAATCTGCTATTCGCGCATTGTACATGAGACTGTAAGAGGATTCTCATATAAACAATGAATCTACTAAGGTCGAGGACGATGTGGAAGAGTTATGTGGGAAATATAACATCAACGATGTCATATGCAAACTACGGAAGCCAAAGTCCAAGGGTGGTTGGGTCGGGGTCACTCGCTGGCATCTGAAATTAGGGTTGCGCTTCCCGGTGCATAAATTTGTAGAGGAGGTGCTCGAGTTTCATAGGGTGAGGATCGGTAGTTTGTCCCTAACAGATACTCCTGCAACTTTGGGTTCTTGGGCCAGTGCCAAGAAACAAAAATTGAACCCCCGATGGACTTTCTTCTGAAAGCGTTTAACTTTACCAAGTTCGGGAAAGGTTGGATGTACGTCTAGAATAAGATGGATGAACACACCCTCCAACTTTTGCGGATGGACCAGTGAGTGGTTTTATATGATGGGGACCAGGCTCGAGGAGCTCTTGCTCTGGGGATTACACACTCCCAATGTGTGTAAGAAGAAAAGTAAGAAACAGGTCTCCAAAGAAGACATGGCCACCTTCGAGGATTCGCTAGGGGTGCGTCAAAATGACCTCATCAGAATTTGGCCGACACGAATTGGCTTTGTGATACTTTATGCAAGTTGTTATTGCTCCCTGTTTCTCCTTCTCAGTATTTATGTGTCTTGGCTAACCTCATGACTTGTTTCTTGTAGTGAAGATGTCCGCCAAAGATAAAATCGCCTACTTGCTTGGAAATGTCAAGGCGGGAGTAGGGAAGAAAAGTGTCTCGGGCTTTGGCCCCAAGATCAGACAGACCTCATTGTTGGGCCCGCGGGTTTGAAACCAAAAAGACATGCCCCACAACAAAGGGTGAAAGAGGTCGTCATCCCCCCACCACTACTGATGCTTCTGCCAAGGGCGAGGGGTAGGAAGGGGAAAAGCTCTAGGGTAAAGCAGGTATGCCCTAAAAAGACGAAGATAAAATTATTCGCTGATGTAAAATTCATTAGAGGATAAATTATCCACTAAAGATTAAAATAACTGCCGAAGCCTATACCATCGAAGGATAAAATAACCATAAGAGGATAATATATCAACTGATGGTAAGATTATCTGCTGAAGCATAACTCATCGGAAGATTATCCGCTAAACCATTATTTGCTGAAGGATAATGGTTTAGTTTTTGAACTATTTTTTGTTTGAATGATGATTGAGACAAATTAATTTTTTTCATACTCGAAAAGTGTATCAATTCTCAAATTAATTTTTTTCATACTCGAAAAGTGTATCAAACCGTTCGAGTTTTTTATACTCGAATAATGCATCAAATAATTTGAATGAATTTGTGAGCCTTGAATGAAACAAATCTGAGTAGGATTGTAATAGATTCGACTCGAGTTCGAGTTCGAAACAATTTTTTTTTTCTGAACTTTAACAGAATTCGAGCAATACAAAATAATTTTGAGTAGATCTTGAGTATCATATTATTTACATCTGTTCGGCTCGTTTACACCTTTAATACTAACTTCCTTCTCTTTTTATTTTTACCAATAAAATTTAAAAATATTAAGCATTCCTTAATAAGTGCATTTTCTTTGCATATAAAAATGAACGGACGGAATAGTTGATTATATGTTCTCGTTTGGTGTTAGTTATGCGTATTTATTTTAATTGTTACACGCGCGCATTGATCAGTGTTTACATTCAATTTATTTATCTTTATCAGAATCAAAACAGGAAAGTTTGAATGAGACAATTAATTCAAGTGTGACACATATATGCTTTTAACTTTAAAAAAAAAACCTAGAACTTTTTAAGCACACAAATCATCTTCCTTTTGACAGATACCTATGAATTAAGTCAGCCGCTTAACTCTATGTACACAAATATATACTACAATATATGCAGCTCGATAAAAAATAAAAAATAAAAGTCAAATTAATAACTACCGGAGATAATGTGAATAATAAATTATAGGGAGTATATTTCAACTTCATAAATAGGACTACGTACGAGTAATATATAGCTAGATTCCCGACCGGCAGACCAGTAAAAGTTACTCTACCCCTTTTATGGTAAGTGACATTTTTATTTTTTTAATAATAACTGATATTTTATATATCTTTATAAATTTATTAATTATACATTTATACTTTTTAAAATTACTTTTGAGTAAATTATTAAAGTAATTACAATAATTACTATTTCTCATTTTTTTTATTTGTACCACATTTTCTCCTTTTACGCGATTTTCTCTGATTTTACATTCTTTTAATGAATAGCCGGTAAAAATATAAAGCTATCAAAATTTTTGATATAAATTTTAATTTTTTTAATATGTGTATAAATAACTAAAATGTCATTCACACCATAAAACAGAGAATAAAAAAAACAAAAACACTCCCGTAAAAAGTTGCGATGAATGGGTAAAGTCGACGTTGGGTTGGTTAAATACTTAAATTTGGTGTGGTAATTAAGCTAGGTAACTGCTACGTACCACCAACTCATAATAAAGGTATGGCATGGTATAGAATTGTCTGGTATTTATATGCTACTATTACTACTTAAATATATGCACAGCACAGCTCAGGACAGTTACTCTTCTTTCTCTTCTTTTTTTTTTTTTAGGATAGCATTTGGTGATTCCCGAATTTAAGTCCTATCCACTCTGATCGGTCCGAAAATTCAGCGCTTACATCACTTATCGTCCATTATGACTTATATCATATGTGAGAACGAAGTTAAGACTACTACCAAATGTTGTGGGGAGGACTCAAACTCTCACCATTTGAGAGTGCTGAGAACCCTTTTATTATTAAATCTAACACTTTGATGGTCAAAACAATTACTCCATTAATTGATCAACACTCTACTAAATATCCTATTCATTCTAGAAAAATTATCACATAAAATAAATTTTATCAAATTTTGACTTTAAAATTATATATATATACATATATATATATATATATATATATATTTATAATTGTATAATTATAAAAATTGAATTTCATTGTAGATTATATAAATTTTCTTATGATAATATTTTTTATTGTATACTCCGTATGTATTTATAAATAATAAAAAAATTAAATTAAACATATATTAATTTTGACCAAATTTTTTTTTATAAGTATTAATTAATTAAGAACAAAAGAGTGTGAAAGATAGAAATAAATAATGCAAGAAAAAGAGAGACAGATATGTCAGAATGTGAGGTGTATGTATGTATACATGCTTCTCTCTCTTAATTCCTTTCTTGTGCTGTTATCCATGACTCCATACATACATCATCATCATCATCATATCATTCATCATCGTGAGCTGCCGATTAATTAAATTACTACTCGACTATCATATTCTGACTGTCACCATCGCAATTTTCTTACTTTATAGCTGGAATGCTGGACAATTTGTTTTTAACATTAATGTTCATAATCTCTGTTTTAAAATAATAGGGAGTAATGATCTTCCGTTCTTCCTAAATTGTGAATGAAGATGTATAAAAGATTTTTCAAATGTTATAAGAATCAAACTTAATTTCTTCCTTCGTTTCATAATACTCAATTATTTATTACTTTCTCCGTTCAAAAAATAAAACTACTTTTTAAAATGACATTTGTTTCACAAAAAGAGTTACATATACGTAATTGTTTTATTATAATGTCACATTTTCTACAATTTGTCACTATAATATTTTTATATCTCAATTAATTAAATATTAATAAAAAAATTGAAAAGAAAAACTTATCATTGAAAATTAATTTTTAATTAAATATACAATAGAAGACATACCATATGCTACGTCTGCCACATATATGCTTTCAGGAGTAAATTAATTATTCATCATCAGGAAGTAATTAATCAAAGAAAGCGGTTGCTGAGTTTGTAACAAAGCTAGGTTCAACAGACTCGCATATATAGGTGAAGCCAGATTGATTTCTTATGGTGTGTTTCTGCTGTTCTTAATAACACATCTATGAAAATGGATTATGGTGTGGTATGTTGTGCTGTTTTTTATTTTTTTTATTATGCTGTTGAATGAACTAGAAATCTTCATAGGAATTAAGAGAGTGCATACATAAATTATGGGATTGGATTTGTGTGATGAACACAAATTAAGTCATAATTATGTATTTGTACATAAGTTCATTGAATCTAATTTGTAATGATGTTAGGCTGAAGCGTGTTAAATTGTATGTTAAATGTGTTGCTTGGTTTTTTTTTCTTCTTCTTTCTTTTCGTTGTATTGTGAGTTTTTTTTTTCTCTTCTTATTATATTTGTTGTGGTATTATTGGCACGAGTTGATGCTATTTTCATGCATTGTATGGTCCATAAATTCTAACACATTTCACCCATTTTACAGGATTAATATTAATTATATAATTCAGTGACATCATTCATCTGCGTAGGTGTTTAAGCTTTGAAAGGAATTTAGTAGACTAACTGAAAATCAGATATGACGTGATAAGTGTAAAATTTGGATAGGTTATGTAATTCTGATTCTTTTTGGTCCCAATAAAAGTTCAGGAAATGACTTGTTACAAGAATATTGTTTAAGTTCAAATTTAAATGACTTACAAGGTAAGTTATATAGATTTTGAATTGAGTGTCTTATCGGATTTGGCTATTTTAAAAACTTTAATTTTATCACATTTTTCATTAGAATGATGTGTCTCGCGCCGATAATCTTGTCTAGATGTCGAGTACGTTGAGATAAAACAAAATTCCATGTAATATAAGTTACAAGTCTTCTGGATCCGACTGTGTGTTTTAGCATAAATAGATTATTTAGTTAGATGTTAAGCATATGATAGGGCCTAAAGTTACATTTATTACACTAGAATGATGTAATGAACATCTTACAATTTCTATTTACGTGCTAACACTTATCAGGTTGGGGCTACAAATCAGGTGGAGCCTAAAAAATAGAAGTTTGAAGCTGTGATTTTTGTTTATCAGAATGTCTTCCAAGTTAGATGAGTTCTAGATACTAGCAATAATAATTAGATGTTTGTGAATTTTGAACTTGGTTTCAGCGGGATAACTTGGTTTGAATCTTAACACTCATTTTTTTTTTAATTGTGTATAACAGATTATTTGAAAGAATCAAATTCAATATTGTGATAAAGAAATTCCCTTAAACATTACTCTCTCCGTTCCAAAAACAAAAAAATTATAGTTGAAAAATAATTGTTGCAAAAGAGAGTTACATTTGAATTTTTTTTTTTATTATTTTGCAATAAATTTAAAACTTATAAATCTCATCATAACTTAAATATTCATAACAAATTTCATATGAAAAAAACTTATGATTTGTATATTTAATTCTCGATCAATAATTACAAAAGTTTAAATATTATTATTTTTATGAAATTAAATGAATAATTGGCGTAAAGAAGTGTTTTTATTACTATTAAACAGTGGAACGAGTCGTCCGAATCAATTTTGGGACATTGAATTTATAGAACATGTCATCATCAATGTCATTTTTATTTTTATTATTATTTCTTTTCAAATTCTTATTACAGTACATACCAAAAATTTTGAAACTTTATAGAACTTTTAAAACTTTACAAAAACTTTATATTTAAAAACTTTATGAAAATCTTGTATATAATATCTAAAGGGAAAATCTTTTCGATAATCCTTAAACTATATCAATTTGCATATTTAGTTCTCGAATATTTTCGTAACTTGTTTGGTACACAAATTTTTTAAAATATGCGCAATCAGAAAATTTCATCAATTATTCGTTAAATCTGATACACTCATGCGAATCATACATGTAATAAAATAATCGATTTATGTCATACGTAAATTTTATTTTTGACTGTTCTCAAATTATATCAACTTTGCAAATTTGGTCAAAAACTTTCAAAAAGAATTTGTTAATAAAATAAAAATTAAAAATTAAATATATGACTTACATTAGTGTATTTTCTATTAGATTTAACGAAATATTGACGAAATTTACTGATTGCGCAAGTTTTAAAAAATTAATGTACCAAACAAGTTGCGAAAAAAATTTAAACACCAAACACACAAAACTAATATAATTTAAAAACTATCGAATAAGTTTTTATTATCTATGATGAGTCCAACAATTAAACGGGTTCTTTAATTCAATAACGAACGCCTAAAAAGGTCTCCCCGACTCTTATATACTACTACCATATATGTTATAGGTAAATATATAAATTCAATAACGAACTCCTAAAAATGTCTCCCCGACTCTTATATACTACTACCATATATGTTATAGGTAAATATATAAATAAATTAGTTTGTGTGTACGTGTATAGTACGAGTTCTTTTATCATTTTTATGAGATAATATTAAGAGAATTATAATTTTTTAAATATTTTTATTTGTAATATTTTTGTATGTGTATCATATGTATAAGATAATATTTTTTCAATTATTTGTATTCATTATAAAAGCAGGAATCCATTCAAAATCAAAACTGGATAATATTTGAATTTGAGTCAATTTAAAATTATTTTTTGCAACAATAAAAACAATGCAAAAAATGCAGACCGCTGAGTATGGTTTCTGTTATTTTATTTTTCTTTTTGGTGAATATAAGAGTAATATTTTAGACAATTGTGTATTGATTCACATGAGTCATAGCTATAATTGTTGGTAGGGTTGTACATAAGAGCATGATTTGAATCATGGGTTTCAGTTATATTTTATGCACCAGGTTATTTCTTAATGTTGATGGAATTTCTCATGCCTATGACTTGTGTTTACATGTTGGATGGTTCGGTGATTATGGGTAGTCTACAGGTAAAAATGGTTTGAGGATATTTCTATAATTTGTCCCAAAAATCTTTCATAGGTGTTGTCCATTTGGGTGGATGTCATGCAATACTAGTTTTTTTTAATGCTTGGTCTATCTGATACACAAGGTCGGCTACTATTGTTTGGTATGAATATGACATTATTGGGTGGGGGTTTGATGCTAAACTTTCTCTGATTATTGGATATTGAATATGGTATTGGTCTGATCACTTTATGGTCGGTCAATATATATATTGTGCTTCATTGTTGCATGATGGTTGGACTTGAGAATTGGGGAAACATTAATGAATTACCTAGCAAGGAAGTTGGTCTTTACAATGACCAAATTTCTAAAATGGTAATGTACAAGAACAAACGAAATGGGCAGATTACATTTGGAGAAGAAGTTGGACATCATGTACCTTATTTATTGTAGTGCTTAGTTATAATATTATTGTATTGTCATTATAGTTTTATCTAATCTCTAGATAAAATGTATATAGGTTTATTATGTAATTTTCAAGTTTTAGATTAGGATTTTATTTCCATTTCATCTTGTAAAATGTAAAAATTAAGAAATAGTGAAATCACACATGCACACTTACACGATCACACACTTGCACTTTAATTAGGATGTAATTAGGATACTTTATAGCGTTTTGTTCTCACTTTATTTTAAAAAATCAACAAAGGTAAATAATTTCTTTTTAAATAAATAAACAATAAAGATATTAAGAGATGATTTTGAAAAAAAAAAGAAAATATTAAAAAAAACAGTCGCTAGTTATAATGAGGGTATGAGATACTTAACACATTTCTCCTATTCAACTTAGAAACAAATTTAGATTTCTAAGTTTCGTTTTGACCACAAATTAGAGACATTTTTAAGTTTTTATTTTTAAATAAAAGAAATATGTTATGTAATATATATATATATACATTTTACATTATCTACTACTCCACCTCTCCACTACTCCACTTCCCCACCTCTCCACTTCTCCATCTTTTCCTTCATCTTTTTTTTTGCCTATAAATAGAGGCATTGTAGAATGTAAAGGACACACATTTTCAAGTAGAAATAATATTATTCTCTTTCTCTTTACTTCTGCTTTATATTATATCATCTCTCTTTTACATTTGCTATATATTATAACACGTTATCAGTACGAGTTTGCTCTAGTCAAATTGCGATTGGATTTTATTCGAGTAGAAGTACAAGGTTTCTACAATCAGATTTTGTTTCGAAAAGAAGGTACTTTTTAGATTGTATGTTATTAATCTTTACTTTTATTTTATACCTTATTTTATTTAACATTGTATGAAAGTAATACTTTCATTCCCAGAAGAGAATGATAAATTAAGTATTTTCATTCCCAGAAGAGAATGATAAATTAAGTACATGATAAAACCAGAAGTTTTTATTATAGTTTAGATTTTTTTAAAAAGAAAGAACTTGAAATTCTTAACAATAAACAACAAGAACCTGAAGTTCTTATTTATAATTTTTTTTTATATACAAAAGAACTTGAAGTTCTTAACAATAAACAAAAAGAACCTGAAGTTCTTATTTGTAATTTTTATACAAAAGAACTTGAAGTTCTTAACGTACAATAAACAAAAAGAACCTGAAGTTCTTATTTGTAATTTTTATAAAAGAGAACCTGAAGTTCTTTGCCTAGCATTATATATATATGTCTCCAATACTTAATTCTCTTAATAACCAAAAGTTATTAAGATTTTTTCTTTAGTCATTTTTATTTATATTTATTGAATATAAATGCATATTTTAAATTCGTAGCATTTCTTTTGTAGTTCTTATGGCCAACATTTCTAAACTTGAGTTCAATGCTCTTGATATATCGGGCAAGAATTATCTCCCATGGACTCTGGATGCCGAGATCCACCTTACAGCAAATAATCTTAGAAAAACAATAAAAGATGGAAATAAGGCCTCCCTGCAGGAGAAAGCCAAAGCAATGATATTTCTCCGTCATCATCTCCACGAGGATTTAAAAACTGAATATTTAACAATGAAAGACCCGTTAGAATTGTGGAAAAATTTAAAAGAAAGGTATGACCATAAAAAACAAGTACTCCTCCCAAAATCTCGTTATGAATGGCTTAATTTAAGGTTGCAAGATTTTAAATCTATAAGTGAATATAATTCTGCAATGTTTCGTATAACTTCTGAATTAAAGTTATATGGAGAAAAGATTACTGATGAAGTCATGTTAGAGAAAACATTCTCTACATTTCATGCCACGAATTTGCTCCTGCAGCAGCAATATCGAGAGCGTGGTTTTAAAAAATATTCAGAACTGATATCATGTCTTCTTGTTGCGGAACAAAATAATGAGCTTTTGATGAAAAATCATCAATCACGACCCACTGGTTTTAGTCCATTCCCTGAAGTGAATGCGACATCATTTAAAGGAGGTCAAGGACGAGGACGTGGTCGCAGCCCCAGAAGAGGCCGTGGACGAGGTCGCACTAATGTTTGGCGACGTGATGGTCATAATCCTAAATCAAATGAAAACAATGCTGGGAGATATGAAAAGGGAAATAATTCTTCATCTTATAAGAAACATAAAAATGTTTGCTTTAGATGTGGTATGGAAAATCATTGGTCACGCACATGTCGTACTCCAAAACACTTGGTTGAACTCTACCAAGCTTCCATCAAGAAAAAAGGAAAAGAAGTAGAAACAAATCTAGTTGAAGATGATTCAAATGATATGCTTATAGATACACACCTAGATGTTTCTGATTTCTTCGAAAATGTTGATGAAGAGATTAATGTCATGAAGTAGTTTTTGTTATTTTTGTTTTAATAATAAGTTTAGTTTAATTTTCTTTTTCTCTTTACATATGTTGTAAGTTAGTTTTTCATGAAATAAAATTAGTTTTCCTTTTATTTGATCTTATCTATATTTTTCTTGTTCCAAGGAAATAGAATATGATTGGAGGCTCAAGAAAAGCTATGACAAATAGTAGTAAACAGTGGAACAACAAACTCTATACTAAAAAGTAAGAGATATTTTTCTCAATTGTCTCCTGCAGAGACACATGTTAATACAATATCTGGCATTAGTAATTTAATTGAAGGCTCTGGAAGAGCTTGTATTTTGTTACCTGAAGGAACAAAATTATTTATAAACGATGCATTATACTCAAGTAAATCCAGAAGAAATTTACTAAGCTTTAAAGATATTAGAAGGAATGGTTATCATCTTGAACCATGACTGAAAATCATATTGAGTATCTTCACATAACATCTATTGAATATGGCCAGAAGATCATATTGGAAAAGTTGAAAGCTTTATCCTCTGGATTATATTGCACGAACATAAGTCCAATAGAATCAAATATGGTCAGTAACCAGAAGTTACTTGACACAAAGACATTTATTCTGTGGCATGACAGGTTAGGTCATCCAGGTAGCACTATGATGAGAAAAATAATTGAAAGTGCAAATGGACATCCCCTAAAAGACCTGAAGATCCTATTATCAAAAGATTTATCATGTGCAGCATGCTCTCTTGGAAAATTAATAATTAGGCCATCTTCAAATAAAATTGAAAATGAATCTCCTTCATTTTTAGAAAGAATTCAAGGAGATATTTGTGGGCCTATTGTTCCTCCGTGTGGACCATTTAGATATTTTATGGTTTTAATTGATGCATCAACTCGATGGTCACATGTTTGTCTATTGGCAACAAGAAATGTTGCATTTGCTAGGCTATTAGCACAAATTATCCAACTGAGAGCAAATTTTCCAGATTATCAAATTAAAAGCATTAGACTTGATAATGCAGGAGAGTTTACATCCCAATCTTTTAATGATTATTGTATGTCGATTGAGATTATGGTAGAACATCCGGTGCCTCATGTACATACACAAAATAGTTTAGCAGAATCATTAATTAAGAGATTACAACTGATTGCTAGACCATTACTTATGAAAAGTAATATACCATCTTCTGCATGGGGACATGCCATTTTACATGCTGCTGCACTTATTAGATTAAGACCAACTGCATATCGTAAATTTTCTCCATTACAATTGGTCTCCGGAAGAGAACCAAACTTGTCTCATCTTAAAATTTTTGGTTGTGTTGTGTATGTTCCAATTTCTCCACCACAACGTACAAAAATGGGACCACAAAAAAGATTGGGAATTTATATTGGTTTTAACTCTCCATCAATTATTAAATATTTAGAACAAAAAACTGGAGATATTTTTACAGCACGTTTTGCTGACTGTCAATTTAATGAGACAATATTCCCAATCTTAGGGGGAGAAAAAGAAAAGCTAGAACAAGAAGTAAATTGGAATGCATCATCATTATCTTATCTTGATCCCCGAAGTGGTCAATGTGAACTAGAAGTTCAAAAGATTATACATTTGCAAAGAATAGCAAATGAATTACCAGATGCATTTGTGGATACAAAAAGGGTTACTAAATCACATGTACTAGCTTTAAATGCACCTGCTCGAATTAATGTAATCCCAGCAGAGGTTTCTATACAAAGAAAACGTGGAAGACCAATCGGTTCCAAAGATCGAAATCCACGAAAAAGGAAAGAGCAGAATAGAGCAGTTGGTGTAACCTCAGAAGAGGTTATCGATAAAACCCCAGAAGAGGTCGATGAAACCCCAGAAGAGGTTGATGAAGTTCCAGAAGAAACTCAGATACCTAATGATTATGAGATCTCAATAAATTATGTACAAAATAGTACAATATGGAACCGCAATGAAACAAGTATTGATCAAATTTTTGCATATGCTATAGCAACTGATGTGCTAAATGAGAATGATTATGTGCCAAAAACTCTTGAAGAGTGTAGGCATAGAAATGATTGGCCAAAATGGAAAGATGCCCTGAAGTCTGAATTAGATTCACTTGAAAAGCGCAATGTTTTTGGACCTGTAGTCCTTACTCCCAAAGATGTTAATCCTGTAGGTTACAAGTGGGTATTTGCAATAAAAAGGAATGAGAAAAATGAGATTGTGAGATATAAAGCAAGGCTTGTAGCACAAGGTTTTACACAAATACCAGGAGTTGATTATGAAGGAATGTATTCACCTGTAGTGGATGCAATAACTCTCAGATTCCTAATTAGTCTCACAATCACTGAAAAACTTCAAATGCGTCTCATGGATGTAGTCACAGCCTATTTATATGGATCACTTGATAATGATATCTATATGAAAGTCCCTGAAGGACTAAAAATGCCTGAAGCATTTAAATCAAAACCTCGAGAAATGTTTTCTATAAAGTTACGGAGATCTTTATATGGACTAAAACAGTCGAGTCGAATGTGGTACAATTGACTAAGTGAATATATCATAAAAGTGGGATATAAATCAAATGAAATTAGTCCATGTGTTTTTATTAAAAGAACAATCTCGGCTTTTACAATTATTGCAGTATATGTTGATGATTTGAATATCATTGGGTCTCCTGAAGAGATCGAAAAGATTGCAAATTTATTAAAGGAAGAATTTGAAATGAAAGATCTTGGTGTAACAAAATTATGTCTTGGCCTGCAGATCGAGCATTTGAATAATGGTATTTTTGTCCATCAATCAAATTACATCCAGAAGATGTTAAAACGTTTTAATATGGACAAAGCTCATCCTCTAAGTACACCAATGGTTGTTCGATCACTTGACATAGAAAAGGATCCTTATCGTCCCCGAGAAAAGAATGAAGAAGGTCTTAGTCCAGAAATACCATACTTAAGTGCAATTGGGGCTTTGATGTATCTTGCTAATAATACAGGACCTGATATTGCATTTTCTGTCAATGTATTGGCAGGATATAGCTCTGATCCAACACATCGACATTGGAACGGAATTAAACATGTGTTTCGTTACCTTTGTGGGACAAGTGATATGAGACTATTTTACCAAAAGAATAAGGAATCCAAATTAGTTGGGTATGCAAATGCAGGGTATTTATCAGATCCACATAAAGTTCGATCACAATCTGGATATGTATTTACATATGGAGATACTGCAATTTCATGGCGATCAACAAAACAGACACTGACAGCAACATCATCAAATCATGCCGAATTAATTGCTTTATATGATGCTGGACGAGAATGTGTATGGTTGAGATCAATGATTCAACACATCCAGGAGGAATGTGGACTTGAGTCAATCAAAGGAAGCCCAACTGTGATATATGAAGACAATGCAGCATGTATTGCTCAAATCAAAGAAGGATATATTAAAGGTGACAGAACCAAACACATCTCACCAAAATTTTTCTCAACACATGATCTACAGAAGGATGGTTTGATAAATGTTTGTCAAATTAAGTCAAGTGATAATTTGGCAGATCTATTTACAAAATCATTGCCGAGAAAAGTTTTTGAACAGCTTATACAGAAGATTAGTATCCGTCGTTTCAGAGATATACATTAAAATGAGGGGGAGTATTATACACGTTGTACTCTTTTTCCTTCACTAAGTTTTGTCCCACTGGGTTTTCTTAGTAAGGTTTTAATGAGGCAACATAACTGATCCAGAAGTATCAGTTAATTTGGTCCTGACGTACCTAATTTATAATTTGTCCAGCAGAACATATTAATTGTGTATAATACAAGGTAAAATGTCTAAGGGGGAGTGTTATGTAATATATATATATATATAGACATTTTACATTATCTACTACTCCACCTCTCCACTACTCCACTTCCCCACCTCTCCACTACTCCACTTCCCCACCTCTCCACTTCTCCATCTTTTCCTTCATCTTTTTTTTTTGCCTATAAATAGAGTCATTGTAGAATGTAAAGGACACATATTTTCAAGTAAAAATAATATTATTCTCTTTCTTTTTATTTCTGTTTTATATTATATCATCTCTCTTTTACATTTGTTATATATTATAACAAAATAAAATATGTTCTAACACACTATTTTTAATTTGTTAGGTGACGACTCTTTTTGAAATAAAGAAATTAATTTTAAACTCTCTCCATAGCATTTTATAAAAAAACTCAAAATTTTGAAATAATTGTGAGAAATAATAAAAGTGATAAAAAGTAAAAATGCATTTTAAAAAATAATAAAATCTCTCACATATATTTTCAAAACTTCCCGAGTACTACAAGGTCCAACTTTGGTGGTCGACATTCTATTCTCCTTAGTCGTAGGTGCTCGTTCTATTCCTATTGCATTGTATATTTCATCTGCTGATATAAGTAGTTGAAAATTTTATTTCAGTTTTCTTTAGAAAAATATCTAAATTCTCTTTGGAATGGAGCAATCCCGCATAAAGGGTTGAATATTACGCAGTGTTTTAGCCCATTCTCACCAGGCCCAACATTATTGAGAATTAGTTTAAAAGAGTATTTCAGTTTCAATTCAATTGTTCTTTTTCTTTCTCAACAAACGCAAAAGCAAGCGCAGAGAGCATCTTTCTTCTTAGACAAACAAGGGAAAGGGAGATCATCAGTCGAATAGAATCGGAATGGGATACGTGCTAAGGGTACGGTTTGCTTCCTTCTTCGCAGGAGTAGCAGTGGCGTCGGTGGCCGGATTTTATATCCTTCGCAACGATTACAAGGCCGCCCACGAATCCATCTCCCGAAAGGTGTTTCATCCCTTCCTCCGATAGCTATTGAATTGCCTCTTCTTTTTTTTTTTCCAATTACTTAATGTTTCCTCAAGTGTGACTAATATTCTGATTCTAGTAGAGTTAAGCTGAAGCATGTTTAATTGTTTGTTAATTATGTTGCTTGTTCCTTTTTTCTTTTATTGTACGGTGAGTTTCTAATTTTCTTGTTATTATGTATGTGTGTGTGTGTGTGTGTGTGTGTGTGTGTATATATATATTGTATTTTATCTTATTTTTGTATTATTGGGCATGATTTGATCCTATATTCGCGCATTTTGGATGATCCGAAAATCCTAATATATTTTGCTCATTTTACAGAATTAATATTAATCATATGATTCGTTGACATCTTTAATCTGTATAGATGTTCAAACTTTGAAAGGAATTGAATAGATTAGCTGGAAATCACATATGATGTGATAAGTGTGATTGGTTATATAATTCTGATTCTTCTTGGGCACAGTTTAAGTCCAGGAAATGACTCGTTATGAGAATACTTGTGAAGTTCAAATTTAAAATGAGTTGCAAGTCATCTGGATCTTCCGGCTATTAGCATAAATTGATTATTTAGTTTGATGTTAAGTATATGAGAGGGCATAAAGATACATTTATTACACTGGAATGATCTAATGAACATCTTACAATTTCGAATTATGTGCTAAAATTATAATTTGTTTTTGTCATAGACGAATAGCCTTTGTGAATCTCTGGATGGACGTATTTCAGCATTGGAGAAGTTGAAAGAGGTTGGGGCTACAAATCAGGTGGAGTCTTCAAATCAGTTGGAGCCTACAGAGTAGAAGTTTGAAGCTTTGATTTTTGCTTATTTTAAAAAGAGTTGGCAGTTTCTGATTACAGAATGTCTTCCAAGTTAGATGGCTTCTAGATACTAACAATAATCACAAATTAGATATTAGCAATTTCATCTTTATGTTGTATTTCAACTTGAAATTATGTTGTTCTTTAGTTTTATAGCACCAAAGAAATTAGAATTGTGAAGCATGACAATGTTATTGCCTGGGTATCACCTAGTGATTGGTTTGGTACTATTGGACTTTTGGTGGTGTATGCAATATAACAAGCTGGGTTATGTACAATTATTTGAGTTACTGACCAGACGTCGCTCATATGTTTGACTAATGACTACCAGTGGATTATAACTCGGTGAAGTATTTAAAAAACTTCTGGTTCTTGAGTATGTCAAATAAAATTTTATATTGTTATTAGTGTTTTTTCCCCTAAGAGTTGCATAAAAAACAAAATTTCAGCTTAAATTAGTGCCGAAACTTATGCAACTTTATTTAAAAAAGAGATTTACAACAGCAATAAGTTACCTGAAAATGTTAGAAACTCTGAAAGGTAGTACATCCTTTAATATGATGATGTGGGAAGCTCAGGGTCCGGCTCAGCGTGGCATCTTTTTGACCTCAATTTGATGTTATTACTGTTGGTACACTTTTTGGGCTTCTTGAAAAGGAAATTGAGCTCAGTAATTAAAATATCAACTGTAGTCAAGTCAAGAGTTAGTTAATTAAAATGCATCATGTAATATGTAATTTTGGATTTGCAAAAAAAATTTAAAAAAAATGCCATCAAGTCGTACCGGATATTGTGTTTTATGGCCAGCGTTTCTCCCCACAAGAAAAGGAAAAGAAAAAATCCAACCAAAGCAAGCGAGCCAGAGCCAGACAGACACATTGATCAAATCGTACATCTAGTAACTGGATGGCGGTTGTAAGCTTTCTTGGGAATGGGATACAATCGCCGGGGTTAATTCTGGAGCAGTGCTACTGCTACCCTCGGAGTCGGAGGTGGCGGAGTAATAGTGGTGGTGGCGTTTATAATGTAAGGGTCCGGTGCGGAATCGCAGAGGCGTCAGGGGCGCCAGCACCTTTGGGGCAGAAGACTAAGTACAAGGATGGTTTCTTTGAGAAAGCCTTCATGACTCTGTTCGCTAGAAAGATGGAGAAATTTGCTGCTGATGCCGGAGACTCGAACAAGAAGGGGATCTTTGATTATGATTACGAAAGCTTTGTGGAGGTGTCAAAGAGAGTAATGCAGGGAAGGTCTCGTATCCAGCAGCAGGAAGTGGTCAGGGAGGTCCTCTTATCCATGCTTCCTCCTGGTGCCCCTGCTCAGGTTCTTCTTTTTATGTTTTTTCTTTTAACGTCTAAGTTTTAATTTATGCTTCCTCATGCCGTATATATATCTAAGTGTTATATATATATCTCTATTATACATATGAGAAATAGGCCAAATATTTTACTCCATCCCCTCCAAAACATTATTTCATTCTTAACTTTTGAAATGAAAATCCGACTCTAAGATTCTTTTCCAAGTACATAATTTGGTTTTTGAATATTCTAAACTATTGACAAAATACTAATCCGTATGGTTACATCATATAATAAGATTTATATGAATCATGTTAGTTCTAGGCTTTTAAATAGTTCACATTGATTCCTCAACCAACAGTGATCTTACATTTAGAAGAGAGGAACAAAGGCTTTGCTGCTACCAATGGTATTATATTTTGGTTATATATTCCTCTAGGCCTTACAGTATATCAATCAGTATCTGTTTTTGCTTGCCTCAACTTAATCGATCCTAGGCTAAACAAAGTTGCAAAGGCATAGTTGAATACTAAAGCATATTATGATGACACAAGTCCATATGTTGGTAATCTATATCCTTTTCAATATGGAATTAAATTGAATCTCCTGCATTAAAACATTTGGAACTGTCCTGTGTACGTACGACTTTAAGTGTTCACCCAAAAGCTTCATCATCAATGAATGAGAGGTACTTTATAATTTAGATTTTGGTTGCATGCAGTTCAGGAAATTGTTTCCCCCAACAAAGTGGGCTGAGGAGTTCAATGCTGCCCTTACTGTACCTTTTTTTCACTGGTTGGTTGGGCCTTCGGAGGTATGCACTTTGGCATTTGTGATTCGTCACATTACACTTCAGCCACCTATTGTCTTCTTTATCTGCAAGGGTCATAGTTAGCTTAATTGCATTTTGTGCGACACTTATAGATGTTCAGGCTTTGCCATAAATAGATGGCCAAAGTTTTTCTTTCATAATATTTTCTTGTGAGATTAACAACACAGACCCCCAAAATGCACAAATTAACTGATAGAACATCATTTACTAGGTCGTGGAAGTAGAAATAAATGGGGCGAAGCAAAGGAGTGGAGTCCATATAAAAAAGTGCAGGTAACCAAGTAGTAGGTAATACAGTAATGTTGAAATCTGAGGAGAAACAGAGCCAAAAATTTTATCCTCAAAAGTTCTCTTTTCGCTTTTCTGTAAAAGTTCAGAAAATAGTAACTTTTAGCTGTCGTTTATGTGTGAAGGTACTTGGAGAACAGCGGATGTGTAGGAATGTGTGTGAATATGTGCAAAATTCCAACTCAAGATTTCTTCACTAATGACTTTGGGCTACCATTAACAATGATACCAAGTAAGATTCGTTGGCTACACTTGTTAAAGTTATGAGCAGAAACTGTCTGGTCGTTAAAAATCATGCGTGTATGCTTTCTATGTGTAGACTTCGAAGATATGAGCTGTGAAATGGTTTATGGTCAAGTTCCACCACCACTCGAAGAGGATCCGGTGGCCAAACAACCATGTTTAGCAGATATATGTGAGTTTAATACTGGACTTCAATTGACATTACAACTATTGACCGAGTTACTGTGAGTTAACCGGCCACCCCATCTGCAGGTTCAGTTGCCAATCCCAGCTCTGACATTTGTCCAAAACTAAAAGCTTGATAAGCCTGACTACAATCAGCTTGTTTGCAGCTGCTGCTATAAACTAGTCTACTTCTACAACATATATTCAAGTCAATGTGCCCATTGATAAGGTAGTTTACAGTTGCATAACACCAGCAGCTGTGATTTTGCCATAAGAGAAATTGGATCATATCTTTTGCTTACAGAAACATACCATAGGGCCTAGGCCATGTTTGTATGTACACACTTGTGCAGAGTTTGAAATTTTTACTATTCGTTACAGTACATAATACATGTAATAATTCATTCGAATGTGGAGGGGCTCGTGTATGCAGCATATATACTGAATGTGGTGCAACAGTATAATGAATCAAAATTTTCACAGGTTAAGATTGTAAAGATCACCAAAGTTATCGATAACACATTTCAGTAACCAGAAGATACTCAAAATAATTTCGACCCACCTTAGGACGCTTAGGCGTATTGTTACTTTTGGGATACATATGATAGTCAAATGATTAAGTTGGGGTAGTAACATGTACATTATTTTTTAAATCATCTCCTTTGGGTGTTAAATAAACACTGTAATATTTTGACTGCTGCTTCTTTCTTTATTTATTTTATTCCAAAAAGTCCAGCAGAAAGATTGCATCTAAAATTATCGATGCAAGTTTACAAAGTCTTTGGCGATGGTCTCCTGCAACAGGAAACATCAGGAAAAATCTGATGATTCTAACAGCCACGTGATAATATATAATTTGTACTTACCTGAAGCTAACTGCTGTTCATCTTGCAACCCATCCTCTGGTAGCGTCAACTCTCAACCATGTGATTCGGTCCTCCGTGACCTCTCTCTCTCTCTCTCACACACACATACAGACACACACTTCATCCATATATTATACTTCCTCCGTTCTTGCAGAAATATTACATCAGTCTAATTATACTATATATTCGAGAAATCCTAAAAGCAAATGGTAATAGTATGAATATATTAAAATTTCTTATTGATCAAAATTAAATGGTTCCCTTACAGAAAATCTGTTTCTGTGTAAATACTCGAAATGTAGTGCAATATGTGAGGGGATAATCTATATATTTTCCATTACACACCCTGCCAAAATAAGCTTCTGGTTTTTAGTTGTAGCAATTTGGCAACATGGACTTTTGGGTTTGGCCTGTGAACCCCTTAAATTACGCTACAACTTCTTTCGGTACAAAGCTTGTTCTTTTTACTTATAGGATATTAAAAACCATTAAATTACATTCATAATTTGTCCAACCAGGATAAAATGGCACTCGTGAAGCAGGATAAACCTCTACTGTATTCATGATGTCTTTTTTGTCAAATTCCCACCGTTTGCGTAACTGGTTGATCTCGTGAGTAAAACCTCTAGTTAACCTCCTCTTTTCTCATTCTCTGTCCTCTTTCCCTAATAACTACCACCCACAGCCCACAACTCCTTGTATAAATTTAATGGCACCTCTGTGCAATATCAACCTCACACAATACATTAGGCACTTCTATATTAAAAATGCGCACTTTGTGCCTTAAGTACCTAACTTTATGTTCCCTTCTCTTGCATTGCTATGCCTTCACATCCCAAGACTACAGGGATGCCTTAGATAAGTCTTTAGTCTTCTTTGAGGGACAGAGGTCGGGAAAATTATCATCCGACCAACGCCTCCTATGGAGGGCTGATTCGGGCTTGTCTGACGGATCATCTGTTCATGTAAACAGTGTTGTTGTAGTAACATTAATTATTAATTATTTTCACTTATTAGTCTACACATACAGATGTGAAATTAACTGCTTTTAAATAATAACGAATTAGCTCTCATGCCTTTGAAAATTTCAGGTGGACCTTGTTGGAGGATATTATGATGCTGGTGACAACGTAAAGTTCGGCTTCCCAATGGCCTTCACCACCACTTTATTGGCTTGGAGCATCATTGAGTTTGGTAGCTCCATGCAGAACCAAGTTGAAAATGCCAAGGCTGCTCTCCGCTGGAGCTCCGATTATCTTTTGAAAGCAGCCACTGCCACTCCTGGTTTCTTATATGTCCAAGTGAGCAAAACTATATGCTTAATTAATTTGTATTAGCTGCTGCTACAACTTAACTGATACCATATATACAAACATGCATATATATACTTAATTGCCAATGAATTTTATTTTCTAGATTATCAAGAAACTCTTGTAACGTTGATAAGACTGGAAAGTGCACGGCACAAGATTTCTAGTTTTACCGTATTAGAAAAGTAGATTAGTTAGTGTTACATCCACATAATATATATACTTTCAGAATACCTACCTACCCTTGGCATGCATATACATACGTGAAGTTTCACACTTTAATACGAAACAGGTGGGAAATCCTTATGGGGATCACCAGTGCTGGGAGAGACCTGAAGACATGGACACCCCACGCAATGTATATAAGGTTTCCTCTCAGAATCCAGGATCTGACGTGGCAGCAGAGACGGCTGCTGCATTGGCAGCCTCTTCAATCGTGTTCAAAGACTCTGATCCATCTTATTCGTCCAAGTTACTTCTAACTGCCATGAGAGTAAGTAATAATTGTCATACATATCATATTGCCAAGTACTAAAACTTTCTGCTTCTGCTATTACTCAAAATAGAGTTAAATCCATGTTATATGCAGGTGTTTGAATTTGCAGACACATACAGAGGTTCTTACAGTGACTCACTCAGTTTAGTGGTCTGCCCATTTTATTGTTCATACTCGGGATACCATGTAATTAAGATGAACCAATACTGATTTCTTGTGTAATATGAATGAAGTCAACAATACTTGAGTTCTTGACTTCTTTGTGTTTTCAATTAGGATGAGCTCTTATGGGGAGCATCATGGATTCATCAAGCTTCAAAGAACGCCTCATACTTGGGTTATATCCAGTCAAATGGCCACACACTGGGTCCAGATGATGATGATTATTCCTTCAGTTGGGACGACAAGCGACCTGGAACCAAGGTTCTTCTTTCAAAGGTATAATATAATTTCCACAAATATTTCTACTCGAATACTTTTCAAGCTCAAAGCAAAGCTAACCTTTTCATACCCACCCTTCCTTATATTTTCCGGCTATTCAAAAGGGGTTTCTGGAAAAGAAAACTGAAGAATTAGAATTATATAAAAGACACGCTGACAACTACATATGCTCTATGATCCCAGAATCACCTAATTTTCAGGCCCAATATACCCCAGGTAAGCTACTTAATTCACTCTCCTTCCTTCTTCGTTTTGCAAGGAAATTGCCAGTAACAAATTAAGAGTATAAGATTCTAAATTCAAATATTATTCACAGGGGGACTTCTCTACAAAGGAAGTGAGAGCAATCTCCAGTATGTTACCACCTCTGCCTTGCTCCTATTAACATATGCCAAGTATCTGAGCACAAACGGGTTAGTCGCGTATTGCGGGACATCAACTATCACATCGGACAAGCTCATTTCATTGGCAAAGAAGCAAGTTGACTATATATTAGGTGATAATCCTGTAAAAATGTCCTACATGGTTGGTTTTGGGGACAAGTATCCTATGCACATCCACCATAGAGGATCCTCCCTGCCATCTGTACATGCATATCCTGATCACATTGCTTGCAATGACGGATTCCGTTATCTTCACTCTGGCTCTCCCAATCCAAATATCCTTGTTGGAGCTATTGTGGGTGGTCCTGATAATAAAGATAATTTCTCAGATGATCGGGAGAATTATCAGCAATCTGAGCCTGCAACATATATTAATGCACCTTTTGTTGGGGCTGTGGCCTTCTTCTCTGCCAAATCCCAAGTTACCCAACATCTTTAGGAAGTGATTAAAGAATCTGCAACAGAGTATAACTGAACTTTATTAAGTTTTTACTTTTTACAGCTTAATTTGCTGTAAATATGTAATGAACACGTACAACAGAGTATAAATTAACTACCGTCAAATATGTAATGAGTAGTTTGTAGAAGACAAATTAGTAATGGGTCATCAAACAGCAGCAGGACTAGTCTGCCAGCATTGCATATGAACACAAGATCCCATCTTTATAACTGTGTCAAGGGTAGAAGAGAAATGTTTATGGTTCATAGAAATGTTTATGGTTCATATATATATATATATATATATATATAGCTTGATATATGTTATTCATCTATTTAGCATCGGACAGCATTTGATTGATATCAGCCTAATAAAAGATTATTCTGCTGCAATTCCTGATTTAGGTAAACTTGTGCACAACTATTCAATTAAAACAAGAATCATGGGTAATCCGACGTCGGAAAGGCATAGGCAGTTCTCCATCATAATAGATGTTTTAGCATCGACGTTGGCTAGGCTAATAATTCAAGTTAGATAAAGTGATGAGAACTTGAAAACATAAATAGAGCTTTTAATTATACACCATTATATAATACATAGTTTCGTACTTGGTAAAATGTAATGTTGTGCAGTGAGGATGAAGAACCTAGGTGATAACTGTCTGATGTGGAGGTGAAGAATCAAAACTTGCTCTTGTTGGCTTTCTAGATTAGCTGAACTGATGAAGACCAACCATTATATTTTCCACATTCACTTTATAAGCAAATGAGATTTTTCGGTGCTAGCTCATGAAAGGTGCTCTAACCTATGAATAAAATATAACTATTTGATCATATATTGATATTGATGATTTGTTATATGGTCAACTTCTGGTTCACACAACGACGATCGATCGAGCAATGTCTCTATATTCACAACTTTGAAGTATATGTTAAACTATGATCTATAATCTATCTATCTTCGATTTATTTATAAGTCCATAATTTATAATTTGCAAGTATAATCAAACAAACAATGATTGAGATTAATATAATTCAACGCTTACAATTTAAGTCGTTACAATAAAATGTATCTTAATTAAAATAATTTTTTTATAATTAAATTAATGATTCACAAATTTACTCAGATTGTGCACGAAAATGTATTTGCTTGTCAAAGGCAGAAAATCTACAGCTTACACAAATATTTTATTGACAACATACTGTACAGTATATGATCGTTTTCATAAAACTATAATGAAAAAAAGACCCTTCCCCAAAATTGACAGTAGAGCTAATAGCGTTATCAGAAACCAACTTGGTTGATGTTGATCGTCTTCCTCTGAGATCAGCCTTGCGGTGTGTGTGCTGAGTGGGATTGTATTGCAGTGCAGTATTCATTTCTCAATCACAACCAACCAACCGCAACAGCCACAGCAGCATTTACATAGAAATTGGCGCCCATGACCACGATGATGATGATGATGCTGGGCTCATCCAATCGTCCCCTGGTCGACCTCACTTTCATTCTCATCACCCTCTCATTCTGTGTGAGCACCACCACCGCAGAGATCCGCTTCTTGGAGATCCGATCAGACGACCGCCCCGCCATCCCCTTCGATGAGTTCTGATTCACCCACCGGGGCATCCTGGAGCTCAATGTGTCCCACATTTCCCTCTCCAATTCCGATGCCAACAAAGATCTGTCCTTGCTCAATGTCCTCCACCAGATCCAAGACTCTGACATCACGTGCCCCCTCCAATCCACCTCATTCACAAGGTCTATGCATTCGATTCCCTCAACTCCTCTTCCAGTTCTTTCACTCACATCTTTCACCAACACGACGCCCATCAGTACTCTCTCGTCTTCGCTAATTGCCTCCCAAACCTCAAGGTCTCTGTAAACTTTGATAAAATGGAGAGAAAATTATATTTCATTGAATTTCAAAAATGAGTACATCAGTCGTTTATATAGAGCTCGTAGCTCTTTACACATGATTTTAGAATCCTGTGACAAAGGATAACTACCAACTAATTCCTGAATCCAAGCCTTAATCCACGCAACTCCCAAATGGCTCTGCATGCTTTCTAATTCGGCTCGGCTCCTGAATCAAGTCAGCTGTGGTATTTGCTTGTAACAACTCACAAGTCTATGCATGATTGGCGTATATGGCTCAAGCTGCAGACGTGGATTCTTTGTTTCTCTTGGCTTTGTTGCTTCGCCCGTTACTACAGTTGCCAGGGCTGTTGTATGAAATGTGTCACTGTTATTACCCCCACCCCACACACAAATTGGAGGACCACATGGATTGTGGAGCCCCAATTTGTAGATGATAGACCAATGAGCTGACTCGCCAAGTGCCTTAGTAAAGATATCAGCAAGTTGATGAAATGTAGGAACAAAAGTAGGAGTAATAAATCTATCAGCAACTTCGTCTCGAACGAAATGGCAATCGACTTCTATATGCTTGGTTCGAGCATGTAGAACAGGGTTAGAAGCAAGAGAAGTGGAGGATAAGTTATCAACTTGGAGAGGGAACAGGAAGAGAAATAGTAAGACCTAGATCAGTGAGAAGTTGCTTCAACCAAACAAGTTGGCAGGTTGTGTCAGCCACTGACTTATACTCAGTCTCAGTAGAATTTCAACAAACAACATTTTGCTTCTTAGTACCCCAAGACTCAGTCTCAGTAGAATTTCAACAAACAACATTTTGCTTCTTAGTACCCCAAGAAATGAGTGCAGAACCGAGAAACACAAAATAGCCTGAAATGGACCGAGGACCAGCCCAGTCACTGTCAGAATAGGCATGTATGTGAAGACTATTGGAGGAGGAAAAGAACAACCCTTGTCCAACAGTCCCTTAAGATGGCGCAAGACTCGTTCTGCTGCATTATAATGATCATACCGAGGAGTCTGAAGAAATTGACTTAAAGAATTCACAATATAAGTAATGTCGGGCCTGGACAAAGTAAGGTGTTGTAACTTACTTGCCAATCAAGCATCTGTACAAACTGATGTTGTCAAAAGGAGGGCTGGTGGATTTATGAAGGTGCACATGTTGCTCCATAGGAAGAGAAAGAGGTTTGACATCTAAGTAGCCAAACTCTGAAAGCAAATCAAGTATATATTTGCGTTGATGAACAAAGATCCCTTCAGAAGATGGAGAAACTTCCAAGCCCAAATAATATTTCACAAGACCCAAATCTTTTATGCTAAAAGTAATGTCCAAATATCTTTTGAGAGCAAGAATAGCAGGAGAGTTATTGCCCGTGACCAAAATATTATCCAGATAGACAATGACAATAATGAAATGAGATGAATCATGCTTTGTAAAGACAAAGTAATCTGATTTTGATTGTATAAATCCCTGTGTAAGTAATGCTTGAGTCAACTTGGCAAACCATTGCCCTGAAACTTGCTTTAAGCCATAAAGAGATTTGACCAACTTACACAAGATTTGGAGACTCTATCTTTTAGCCTTGAGGCATTGTCATGTAGACATCTTCATGCAAATCTCCATGTAGAAAAACATTGTTCACATCAAGTTTGTGTACACATTTGCAACCAAACGAGCTTCGTATCGTTCAATGCTACCATCAGCCTTGTACTTCACCTTAAAAATCCATTTGCATCCAATATGAGTTTTATTAGGAGGCTAGGTAGTTAATATCCAAGTATGATTATCTTCCGGGGCCTTTAACTCCTTGTTAATAGCTTCTTGCCACATAGGTTCCTTAGCCGCTTGTGCATAAGTGTTAGGTTCTTTGATGACATCAAGATTGGCAACGAAATGAAGATGAGTAGAAGAAAATTAGCATATGATATGTAATTTGGTAATAGGATATCTATGATGTGAAGTAGAAACATGATGAAGCTTAGGCACATGATAATCCAATAACCACTTTGTGGGAACAACAGTCCTGGTGGTTGTTCTTTGTGACTTTGGAGGGACAGGAGGTGGTGATGGTGATGAAGGAGGACTTGGAGGAGAAGCAAAAGAAGGTGAAGAATGTGAAGAATCTGCAGGAGAAGAAGAAGGAGAAGAATGAAATATGTCTGAGGACAGAGGAGGACTACAATGATGAATTTCTGGTGGAGAATGTTGCATATGGGGAGTTGAAGTTTGAAGAAAAGGAAAAACTCCTTCATGAAATACAACATGACTAGACACAAATACTTGTTTAGTGTTCCAGTTCAGAAGCTTGTATCCTTTTTGTGTGAGAGAATAACCAAGTAAGATAGATCGAATTGATCTAGGAGCAAATTTGTCTGACAAA